>JAPQWV010001905.1:0-69450 GCA_027422505.1 Craterostigma plantagineum | reverse complement strand
TATTATTCATGTACATTGTCTCGAAGATTGTAGAGACTTAGAGAGCGCGTCTTTTCCACTTTGAGTTCTAATTAACTGTGTTTGATAGTTGGCAAACGAGCCTTGATTTGTTTATTCCTCCAAACAGATCTATTATCATATCTAGTATGTATAACACACAATCTGTCTGCAAATATACCCAATGTTTGTAATAAATAATTTAAACAATAAATTTTAATTTAGGGATAACTTTGTAATAAATTAAAATATCAAGTATTATATTTAACAATTAAGGATAAAATCGTAAATAATCAATATTAAATTGACAAACCAAATTCGGCAGTTTATAGCCACCCTAACCTCTTTTCTCCGGATACCCGACAGGTTCTGGGTTGCCCCGACTAATCGATTTGCCCCGCGTCGCGTACCTGGTAAACGGCAGGTAAGGCTCCCAGCCTCTTTATATAATAAAATAATAATAGTAGAAGTAAGGCTGTTAGTTATTAATTACATTCATTATTAAGTAGTGCACGTGATGTAAATCTTTAATTTTGGTTCATTTTATTTTTATTTTCCAACAAGTGGGCCTTGACCTTACTAGGCCTAAAAGAAAGTAATTTAAGCCACACGCACAACTAGAGAACAATTATAGGCCCATGTTTCAATCTTTTTTTCGAATGCCCAAATTGAAACATAGACAATTGTCAATTTTGAAGGCAAAAATAAATTAGTGCCGGCGGGTTATATTGTAAGGACGTCATTTAACGACACAAACTACAAATCGGCAATAAAAGGACATAAGTTTCAATACACGTTTTCCTTTTCTTAATAAATAGCCCTTGACACGATATTATGATTAAGTATATCATAATAATGTTTGCCATGTGTGACTCGAAATAAGGTTACGTCGTCTTGCTTCTTATGTCTGGCATATGTTTGTCTCGTCTCGGGCAAAGCTGCCCTATATAACAAGAAGCTAAGTCAGTTCAATAAGTCCATATGTATCTAATTACAATCTCGAGAGAAACATGCATCTCGAGTCGGAAATGACTTGTCGTACAATTCTTTTGCGAACCAGCGTGTGCCACGATCGACCATTTAGTTTTGATCAGAGATATATTCAATAGTAAGATTTAACTAATGTGCAGATTAGGCATTTTTTTAACTAGTCTGAAAAGCCTGAAATGAAGATTACAAAGGATCATTAATATAAGTAGGTGAGAACAGATTCGTCTTCACATGGCTTTGGGGGATTTAGTCCAACCTCCTGAGAAATCATTGAACAATAATATATGATACCCTTTAATAATAAGATCGATCAAATCACAAAACAGGGATTATTATATTATTTTTTAGCGATAGCAAATCAAACTTTTTGAATGAAAGGGCAATTACAAGATCTTCCTCATGAAATTTTTTTTATGTCGGGATGCCAATTCATCCATCTTATTCGCACACGCATAAATATTGCATGTTGTTAATGTTGACTAGCTCAATGTTGACAATCATGTTGAGGTCACATTCCAGTCGACATTGTTGGCTGAGATGGGTCAACCTTCAGTTTTATCTTTCATGCCCAAAATTATTTAAATAAATTACGGGGGTATTTTCTTAGCATTGTCCAGGTCTTGGATAAGGATAGGAAGGGTTCAAACCGCGTGGAAACCGCGTGGATAAGCAGGAGCGAATTTTGGAGGAGTACATACTAAAAATAGGAAGAGTAAGGCTCAAGACAAGACTAAGTCGTTTGGAGCCGTTTAACTCAACTTCCAACGGCCATATTGGACAGAGTGGACGTTGAGGACATAGTGGACGTTGTGCAAGTCTTTGAGAAGTCGAAGTATTTATACGAGACTTCATTTCCCGTCAAAAAAGAGAGGCGAGAGAGACGAGATACACACGAGTCATATCGAGCGAAGCTTACGTCGAGTTTGAGCGATTTCACGAGAGTTCTTTTATTCATTTTAGCCTAATTTTGCAAAGGTCTTAGGACTTTCTAGTTTAGTGGGTTGTTAGATCCATTCTTTTACTAGGCGTGATTTTTACTATCGTTAGATAGTTTTATTTTTGTAATCCATCGTAATAGTGGAATTTCGCCATGAGGCACGCAGCAAGTTTCTGACTTGCTGCACAAAATTCATAGCTCGTGTTCTCTGCTTTTCGTCACTAAGTTACAAGATTATCTGCTGTGCGTTCTGTGTGGAGTAAAGTGTTGCGTCAGCATTAGAGTCAACATTTCCGTTACCTGTTTTTTACTTAGTGTTTTTACATCCATTTTGGGACCGTCCCCCATCACATGCAACATCAAAAAAAGTTGTCAATGGGCCACGAATTAAATAAACAAGAGTGAATGAAATATTGAAAGATAATGGATGGGTGGGTATGTATTATATCGAGTGATTACCAAGTAGCAAATCATGTTCAAGATTCATGAATAACAATGCTTTGGTGGCACTGGAGATGTGATCGATGCAATGATTAATTAGCACTTTTCATGGCTATATCTTATCCTATATAGCTTTTATAATGCATGTTAAAAGGTTTACGAATCTCCAAGATACTCACAGTTGCAAAATAAATAAAATCCTCTCAAAAAATAAAAACCAAACCCTCAAAGATATACTTGATCTTATGATCAGACTGTAAAGCTCGATCTTGGTTGAACTAGTTTATTTAAAATTTGCATATCAAATACAAACATTTTGCGACATACGACATAGAGTTCTGTTGTGTTAGGGTTTTGCTTCAACTGTGAAGGACTGAAGAAATACAAGAAGATTGGGTTCATTTCTCATTATATGGATTGGGTACAAAAAAATTAGGAAATCTACCGTTGCATGTGCTATCACTTACACCCCTTTTATACGCTCGATGCGGACTTCTATTCAACTATATACGTTTTATTCAATACAATAGCGACATATAAAATAAAATAGTTTCGATTTAACAAAGACCATTCATCACCACAAGCTAGGAAGCACCAAGAATGCCAGTTGTACAGAAAAAGGCAATAACCAACATCTTCTAGTCGATCGATTGATATACAAATTAATAAAGGGCTACCGTCAATTACAAGACACGATATAATATGAAAGGTGTACGATATATGATGATAAATATTTATAACAAAAAATATTCAAATTTATATATTATATTAAAAATATTATATTTTTAAAAACAATTTGAATCCCCGCTCCGCGGGGATCCGACGGGGACGGGGACAATTTTGTCCCCGAATGCATCGCAGGGAGGGGACGGGGATTAGGTCCCCGCCCCCGACTGCCCCGTTGCCAACACTAGGCATGAGGATCGAGCCCAAGACAATTGGGTAATAAGCCCAACAATTCACCACCAGACCACAACAATTTATCTGCTGATTTTGTTCATTTCGTGGACTTTATTTATTTTTTGTTATTTTTTTCTTTTTTAAATAAGCTTAGACCGGACCAAAACCGAACCGGAAAACCGACCGGTTCACCGATTTCTGGTCGGAACGGCCGGTCTGGTCCGGTTTTCAAAACCCAGACTCCAGGCAGTAATTATATTTGAAATTAAAGGTGTGGGGAAGAAGGAAAAAAAAGAGAGAATTAATAAATGAAAGCTAATCCGTTTTACGAACAACGCATTCATGTCCCGCCCCCACACATCTTTACATTGTTTCGTTTACCCAAAAAAAAATATAATGAAATTCAATCCCACCAATATACGTGTGCACTTATATATGTTATTATAGTAAGATGAGGTAAGTGAGACTACTGATGATCCCAAATAGCAAAACTGGTTCCCTACTTTCCTTTTGTCCCGTGGAAAAAATAAAAATAAATCAAACATTTGTACTTCTATAACTCATTGGACAAAAATAAGATATGTTTTAATATATCGTCCACTTTCATAATATCTTCAATAATTTCGAGTACAAAGAAGGGGATTGGCTTTATGTAAGGCATAGTACTTGTATTCTCCTTTCTGTAAGTATATTTATTTCCCCGCGATCTTTGGATTACACGCCAAATTAATTCTTGTGAATATTCGCAATTTCTCATTATTAGTGCACAATACTTTTCTAAATTAATTGTCGTTACTCCCCATTGCATGCTTGTCAAGATCATTGCATGTCTCACTTTATTCACTCCACAAATACGACGGATTTCCTATTTAACAATTGCAAAATATTTGCATTTTAATATTTTTTCCTAGTCTATTTGTGCTATCTGCTAAAGCTACAGCTAACATTTAGGCTAACACGCACAACTACTCTCCTAACTATTAAGGCCGATTTTTATTTAAGTTTGTATAAAAACAAGCAAACAAAGGCACAGCCTGTAATAACGCACTTGTCCCATCCTCTTCATTTTTCTGCACAATCATTCTTAACTACCAAATAATTAGCCCATCAAATCAAGGCCGTCCTTTAATATCATTTATTTATAGAAAAAAGAGGAAAAGGCGCAGTCTTTACCTTTATTACCCGAACTATCATCTTTGCATGCATGAGTAAATTAAAAGTAATACTCCCCAATCCTTTGATTAAATGCAGAAAGTCAAACCTAACTTAATTAATTCATGGGTTTAGTGTCTGATTCATCTATACATTGTACATTTTGCAAAAATCTTGATTTTTCGGGGGGACTTATCTAAAAGTGGGCATTTCTTTGTTCGTTGTTCTCTTGCCTTTCTTTCTTTTTTGGCTAGAATTCTTTATTTCATTTCGTCTCCAAGTCTTAACTCCAATTTCAATGCACTTTTATAAGCTTGCTGCTCAAGTGGACTTTGTGTGGAAATTGAATGGGGATTGTGTTAGTTGGAAGAAATTAAGCACTCATAATATATATAGCATATGACGTAGGCCGAAAAAAAAAACACAACACACAGCGTTTAGTTCTATAGGCTTATTTATATCTCTTTACTGCCGGCAAAGGATTGTTGTGTGCTTTGCGCCGCTGTTGTTCTGCAAAAATTCACAAAGGCTACTACTACCTTCATAATCCATAGATCTCAAAACCCATTTATTAAGCTTCATTGCTGTTTTTTTTTTTGGAGTTTGGCATTTATGTATACCAAAGATTCGATTTTTAACCTTTCATTCAGCTCCAAACATTGCTTGATGTCCACTTACAGGGAATCTGTGAGGAGCGTTTTACCCTCTAGAGGAGGACTGTCTCACTGAAAGTTTTACATTTTCTATTTTATAATCCTATTAAGTAAAATTCTCGACCCCTCTCATCCGTTAAAGTTGGTGCATATGCCATAAATCAAAGGAGGTCAGTGCATTCCATTGGGGTGCACAGTTTCCTTTGGAAGTAATCAATACAAGGTACACTAATTAGCATTTGGGCTTCTTCCGTATGTGTGGCAATTATTAATATAATTTTGCTCTTTCCCTCTCGTGTGTGGATAACACGTTTTCGGGATATAGAATCTTGTTGGGAGTTTGTAAGAAAGGAACCTAGTATGTGGACACGCCTTCTCAAGCATACAAACGCATGTTCTTGAGTTGGAAATTGTAATTGTAATTAATCTGTGCTTTTTTTTTTCTTTGGCTTCTATTGCGTGGTTCAGGCTCGGGCCTTGGCGAAAGGAGGTGAAGCTCCAACATATTTTAAAATGTTATCAAGTGGTTATGTGGAATTATAAAGTTTTTTTTTTAATATCAAGATATGTTAAATCCTTGTGAAGAGGAAGAGGTTTTCTTTGACACCGAAGATCACCTAACAGACAAAGAAGAGATTATCGGCAGTTTAGGACATGACATTTGGTTGAGCGAGCCACAGAGCATTAGTGTAAGAAGAAAGATGTTTTTATCTAAAATGGGTTTACTCGATCATTTCGAGTCTCACGAGGTTGAATCAAGCCGACTCACAGAATCTACCGAAGCTGAATCGAGTTACGGCGAGTCATCGAATGGGAGCATTTACGACTGTTTGCTCTACGAAAGAAGGCAATCGAATAGCGAAGCGAATTGTTCGGTTGATTACTCTTACCAAGAATCGCTGAATGATATGAACATGACTGATATGGAGATGGAAACAGACGAGGATGTCGAAAAGAAATCCGAGACTAAGCCAAATAGGAGGAAACAGAACAATGTTGTTAACTTATGGAAGCAAATCAGCCAAAGACTGAAGAAAAGAAGAGTTGTTAATTCGATGAAGGAGACAACATCCTCGGGGGCCATTACTTGTATGAAAGTAGAACAGAGCAGAAAGAGATACAAGGAACTTACTTGTCTCTATTCAGGACAGGAACTTAAAGCTCACAATGGTCTGATTCGGGCCATTAAGTTCAGTCCCGATGGTAAATATCTAGCCAGTGGAGGTGAAGATGGAGTAGTTTGCGTTTGGCGTATCAGATCAAAGGATGACTCGTGCGATACAAACAGATGCATTTTTACCAACAGAGACGAGAAAGAAGTATCTGCCCCGCCCTCGAAGATGAAGTACTACTACAATCATGCTTCCATTGTCGTCCCAGATAAGATTTTTCATATAGATGAAGAACCCATTCATAAGTTCCACGGTCATAGCAGTGACGTTCTCGACCTTTCATGGTCATCCTCGTCTAATGTGAGTAACTACTGTCCATTGATTCTGTAGTCACTGCTACTCATCTGTTCGATGCTGAATCATAACGCGTGTGCAGTATCTTCTATCTTCATCCACGGACAATGCTGTTCGTTTATGGAAAGTGGGCTCAGATCGATGCCTCAGAGCGTTCCAGCACGTTAGTTATGGTAATAAAATTTTGCATTTCACATTCCTAAACAAGATATATCAAATAGCTGTTTCAAGTTGATCTTTCTTACAGTGACCTGCGTTCAGTTCAATCCCGTCGATGAGAACTACTTCATAAGCGGGTCCATCGATGGTAAAGTGAGAGTATGGGGAGTTAGGACGGGTCGGGTTGAGGATTGGGCCAATGTCCGTGACATCGTAACAGCATTATGCTACCAGCCAAACGGAAAAGTACGGCACACTTTAAATGTTGAATCTTGCAAGTTTCCGTTTTCTCTTTTGTTTTAACTTCAAGAAGTGGTCTAAATAATCTTTCATATTTTCAGGGTTTTTTAGTCGGTTCTGTTTCTGGTATCTGTCGTTTCTATTATTTTTCGGGCGAAGATGTCGTACTAAACGCAGAGGTAAAAGTATATCGGAGAAGGAAATCCTCTGGCAACAGAATTACCAGCATTCGGGTACTATTTACAAGTCCACAAACTGCAGTTTTTCGTCTCTGTTGAGCTTCTATCGATCGTCGTCCTACGTTCTGTTCTCAGTTTCTAGCGAGGGACTCTCAAAGAGTGATGATTACGTCAGATGACTCCAAGATTTGTATCCTCGAGGGCTTCGAGGTTGTCAGCAAGTACAAAGGTGCGTTAACCAACTAACTAACTAACTAACTATAAATAGATTCATTCGTTCCTTGACGATTAAAAGTACGTACGTGGAACGCAGCACTTGCCAAGTCGGGAATTCAGATGCCTGCGTCCTTCTCTTCGAATGGAAAGCACATTGTATCGGTTGGAGGAGATTCTCGTGTCTGTCTGTATAACCACTACGATTCGCACATCCAGTCATCTGATAAACGAGCCAAAACCATTAGCTCGTGCGAGCGTTTCCTCTCCAAAGGCGTAACTGTTGCGTTGCCGTGGTCTGAATCAGCATCGAAAACAACAAGAACAGCGTTGGATTCGGAACGTTTTTTCTCCCTTGCGAAATGGTTGTCGTACTCCATGGAGAGCAGCAGCCGCTCATGTCGAGGTTCTTGGACGTGGCCTGAGGAAAAACTACCTTCGTCTGTCTATACGAAAAGGAGATAACAGTGTTCTACGACTTCGTCGTCATCATCAAAAGCAGGTTAATAACAAGAATAAGGACATTCCATAACTATGGATTCTTCGTCTGTCCATTTTTGTATTGTTTGATTCTTGTACTAGTTTAGGATGAAGTAAAGCATCAAACTGTGCAGTCTTTTTCTGCTTCAATTCACAGTCTTCTCTTCAATTCAACTGTGGTCGATGAAATAAAAAAGCATCACGTATGCAGACTTTTCCGTAACGGCCCTTTACGGAAGCCCAATAATTAAGCCCAATTAACAAATATATAGTTGGAGATTGGACGCAATTCAACCAGATCCATAAATAAATAATAAATTAAAAGGTGAATCTATATAAAAATACTCGTTTGGATAAAAAATTTGAAGTCAGTACATCTGTCAGAAATTTTTTTATATAAGTACCCATTTGATTGTGTGTACTATTTTTCCAGTCTTGACGTACCTTTTTATTTGTATATTACGTACCACTTCACGCATATGGTACCCATATATGGTATCTATATACGTTTATATGGTACATTAATGTGTTATATGATGTACCATTTTCTCACTGTATACGTTTCTCTATTGTACCTAAATGTGTTCTATTACGTACTTGCGGCGGAACATTATTCTAAAAAAATTTATAAAAAATACTGATCGGGTACTGACTTGCAAATTTTTTATACAAATGGGTATTTATATGTAGAATTCTCTTAGAAAAAGGGTTTGGAGTAGAGAACCTATTTAATTTACAGCAAGCAAGCTAAAAGCATTGATGGAAAAAGGAATTTTTGTACGCGATACACTTTTTTCCCATTGTTATCGAGAATGAAATTCATGATATCGTATAAGCGCGCGCATATTTCCAAGGACAATTAATGAAAAAGCCTATCACGATTCATATATTAAAAAGGACCATTACCTAATTTGCCCTTATTTAGACCAAGCAAAAGATGCATTCACTTTTTTCTATCTTTTTCCACTAATGGATACGTTGAATTTTGGCCACCCCTTCACTGTTTGCATATGTATGCAGACTCTGAGGAACATGGTGAATTTCAAGGCCTCCCCCTTCTACCCTTTTGCATGGTTTAATTCATTAAAATATAATAATTCCCAAGTTCTTTTTGGGTGAATATTATTTTCCTCGCTCATTATGGAAGTTCTTTTATAAAGGCTGAATCGTGCAATGTAAGAGCTGGGCAGACCATGCCTATTTTTGGTCCTCGAGTACCATATTATAGATACTTATATATATGTGTGTGTGTATATATATATATATATATATATATATATACTTGTTATCTCCAAGTTGGACCACAACGTAATAAAAATCTAACCCCAGTTTTCTTATTACACGTAACGACTCACTCTAGTTAATTATTACTTATTACCAAGTCAGCTGATGGCTTGGTTTTTGTGCATGCATAATGCATACATACGTAATTGTACGCTCAATGGTATGGGCAATTTAAGCTTCTCTTGATTATCAATCGATATGTGTGTTGTTGTGTTTAAATAAAATTAGATGTGTCCTTTCTTGCATCATTCTTAACTGTTTTATTTGGCGTATGTGCGTCGTCGTCATTCTATCTCAACCATATTGTTACTAAGTTTGTGTATTCTTTCAGTCAGTCAAAGAATAACGTCGTCGTATAGCTAGCATCCTCTTTTTCAACGGCTATACACATTATTATATCGAGGTCAATATGGCTAAGTAGATAGCCCTATCTTAAGTCCATCCAAGTTATGTGATTCGAACGACTCGAAATCGTTGTGATGTGAGTGAACACAGAATAAAACTTCCAAGAGAAGAGATAAATAGACAAGAATAAAGAATAGTTTATATGTTGGACGAATCACAGAAACAAGGATTGTTAATCTTGGTAGAAATTTTTGCAAACTCTCAAAGGAAACCGATCTGTATGCGAAACTTATGGTGGAATTATTTTCCAAATGATTATTCCCCAAATTTGATGAACTATTTAATGCATTTTGCGCTTTCGATTAAGTACTATTCAATGCAGTTACGTCCATGCCCGTGTCTCATGTAAAGCCAACGAGGCGGTCACCTCGGGCCCAGCTTTGGAAGGGGGCCCAATATTTTCGTACCTATATATACATGTATAATATGCAAAATTATTTAAATTTTGTTCGGGATAAAAATAGCAGTAGTCATATATGATATATAACTTGAGATGGAAATGAGATGAGAATGAGATCTTTTTAATTGTTACTTTTTTAATCAAATCTTGGTCAATCTTCAAAGAAATTTCAAACCCTATCAACACAATTTCTACTATTTTTGCACTTTTTTGTGTTTTAAAATATTTTTCTCAAAATTCTCAACAGTCGAAACAGTACTTTGAAGATTTTTTCTTTTTTGTGCAAGTGACTTACTTGTTGAGCTTAAAATGTCGTCGATTGAATAAAAATTTTGACAGGATACATAATGCATTGTAAAGGTTTTATAAAGTAGTTGCATGTGCTGTTTAAATTTGAGTTACATGCATTAATACGGATCTTATTCGAAAAAATTACTTAATAAGGGCCGAGGGCCGAATTTCTACGTTCGCTTCAAGTCCCGACTTCTTCAGCTACGGGCCTGGTTACGTGTAGTTGAGATCAATTCTACCCAAAATTAGCACACTGTACACCTCTTTTCATGATTGAAAGATAAATATAAAGAATTAAAAATAATTATCCAAGCTACATAAATAAGACCGAGGTTTTGTCTTATCAATGCATGTGTCTACAAATATATAAATTTATAAGAATGTACTTCGAGTTCGCAGGCATAAATTATTACACACACAACTTTTGTCAAATGACTTGGAGCTTCACCATTGCACACATGAACACGAAAACCCTTTTGTTATGAAATCAAATGTTTTACCCTCGAGGGTAATATTAGGTTAGTAACTTAATCATAACTACTAAAGAATGAATTATTTATATAGAAAGGGAGAGACCGACGAGTCGTCCCTTTCGAAGGGGAGTTAATTCCAGGTCGTATATGAATTTGCTTTACGAGAGTTTTTGTACGAGTTAAAAAGGGTGACGTCACCACTTCATATTTTAAGAGAGAACAGTTTCTTCCATCAGCTCCCAACTTACACCCTTGCATGTTTTGCTTTATATGTCTCTCTGAATCATTTTTTGCGTTTTATCTTGTTAAATTTTCATATCCTAAACTTCTCCAAAAAATTGTCTGTGATTCAACTGTTTAACATAACTATGTTTTCTTTTCTTTTCTTTTTTTATTTTGTAAATAATAAAGTCGGTGGACAGTGCACACATGATGGATATCAACAAAATACGTCAAACATACAATATTAATTAAAATAGAATTGTAATAATTTTTTTCGGAAGAGGGTTCTCCCCGGCGGCAGTTAATTCTTACATCACGCTTGCTTTATACGCTCGAGTTAAGAAAAAAATATAATTTTTAAATGAAACCGTTTCCAGCTTCATCTTTTCCTTGTCGATAGCAGATAAAGTAAATCAAACTATATAGCAGATAAAGTAAATCAAACTATACACAATTTGTCAAACTTTTCGGACATATAGTATTATGCTGCCAACGATGTGAAATATATTTCCTTGGAAGTGGACTATTTGTTCATCCTACACGAGTTAACAAATCCATTCTGCGTAGTAGCAATTAGAGGTAGATAGATCTCTCTGGTTCGAACGACCTACGCATTGATTAACTTGTACTTAAACCCATTTCTCAAATTGGTTAATTCAATAGTTAACCAAAGGGAAAAACAACGCAGCTGATAAGGATGTAACATAAGTACATAACTAAACCCGCTTTTTCAATAATTGATGACCAGAAAGAGCTAAGAACAAGCAAACCCTAGAAAGGGTTTTTAACAATTTTAGATTAAGCAACTTGACATCATTCACATCGTTTTCTTTTCTTTATTTCATACTCATAAAGAGCAAGTGGTCCCCTTCTCCATTAGTTGCGTTATTTAGTTCATTTCTCTCTCTCTCTCTCTCTCTCTCTCTCTCTCTCACAGTTCAGAGAGATACATAGCTTTTATGATCTACTACTTGTTAGAAACCCTTAAAAGCTGCAAAGAGACCAACCCAATGAAAAGAGAATTCGCATAGTCGTTTATTCCTCGAATTAAAACCATGGACGACGAAAAGTTCGTCGCAAACACCACCGCCGCCTTGCCTTGGGAGGACAATACTCTTCCGCCGCCGTACAGTAATAACAACAACACCGCTCCTAATAATTCTGTAGGCGAACACATCGTTCATGATTATCAAACAGCGCAGTGGCTGCCTATCTATATAACAATTACCATCCAATATTCACCACCAACGAACCCTCGTCGTCGTCATCAGCAAGCCATCACTTACTACTTCCCTCTTCCCAGAACTACTTTCTCAGCATCGCCAACAACAACAGTAATCAAGCAACAGAAGACGACAACGATATCAGTCAGCATCTTCATCATGGTCAGCAACAAGAAACTGTAGACGACGAAGATCCTGAGGAAGAAGAAGAAGAAGAATTGGGAGCTGCGAAGGAGATGATGTTTAAAATTGCAGCGATGCAGCCCGTGGATATTGACCCAGCCACCGTAAGGAAGCCCAGGCGAAGAAACGTGAGGATCAGCGACGACCCACAAAGCGTTGCAGCTCGACACAGGCGAGAGAGGATCAGCGAGAAGATAAGAATGTTGCAGAGACTTGTGCCTGGTGGAACTAAGATGGACACGGCTTCCATGTTGGACGAGGCCATTCGTTATGTCAAGTTCTTGAAGAGGCAGACGAGGATCTTAACGGCTAACCCGCCGCCGCCGCCGCCTGCCGTCTCCTCCACGGCGGCCGCCGTGGTAGCCGAAAGTCCTGCAGCGCCGCCGTACTTGTTTGGAGGAGGAAATCTTAACAACGATACGACGACGACAGGCGAGCACAATATTAATAATCATCCCACGTTCTTTAGACGTCAAAGTTAACTTGGGTCGTCGTTTCTTGATTTATTGCATCGATCATCATCAAGTACCGAGATTTGTGATATGGGTCTTGTAGTTGATCATTATTAAGAGCAATAAATGTGAGAAATTTAATTTTCTGTAAGGGACTATTATGGGCGAAACTTTGCATGTAACGAATGGAATTAGTTAATGTAATATAGTAGAAGAATCATCGCATATTTGCTTGTGTTGGGAATAACAAATGCGTGTTTGTGATGTTGTTGACTGTGAGAAGGCTAATCTATTCTGGGGGAATAATCATAGAAATGGGTCCGTAGGCTTTTGAGTTATGTTTTCATCCATGATTTTACATACTAATAATACAAGAAACATTAAAGGCTTTGAAAGTTCCTTTGGCCTTACACTCTCCATGGAAATAAAAAACAAGAGTGACGACGAAAGAAAGAAAACATCTGAGCATTCATGATTATGCTCTCTGAGCTCAATACAAACAATAGTCACGCACATGTGACTCTGACCTCACGAGTACTTAGAAGGCTTTCCTTTTCTGGTTCTCATCGCTGCATTTGAATGCTTACTTGATGAGGAAGAGAAAATAATGGGATACCAGAAATACGATGTATATATGATATATAATTCAACTCATTTATTTTTCAGAAAAAAAAAAACAAGAGCATGTCATATAGGCAATCCCAATTTTGATTCAATAATAGAGATGCAATTTCACCGCATAATTATATAAGATGCAATTCGGTCTACGGGGAAATGCTTATATTGTTTCACCGAATTATTAAAATAGGACACTAACTATAGTTTTTATTTTTTTAGGTCATTAAGTTTTGTATTTGCAAAATTAGGTCGCTAAGTATCATAACTGAGTTATTTGGGACACATTTCGAATTTCCGACCAAAGTGTCCCGAAATTACTCAGCTATGATACTTAGAGACCTAACTTTGCAAATAAATGAAAGCTATAATAATTTGGCCTAATTTATTACATTAAAATAGTACTTGGTCATTAAGGGCACAAGATGGCAGACTTAATAACTGTTGACCTAATAATTTATTGTTGATGGCCTTCTTCAAATTACAGGCAAAGCCTTAAAAACCGATCTGCATTCCACGTAGTGCTCTGCTCAGACTCAGCTTAAAAGCAATGTCAACCCACTCCCTCGATCTAAATCCCCAACAACATTCTTGAACCCGATAATCGAATCTTTCCTTTGGTGATTGTGTTCCGTAGAAGAACTCCGTAAACCATGGAAAAGCTCTGATCTTTTTATTTTCTTCAATACTCTGAATGATCCGCTGTGACTGAACGAACTGGGCTAGCTCCAGCGGCAATTAAGTGGATGCCCTTTTTGTTTTCAAGTGTATTTTTTTTTTATGAAATGCCGTAGGATGAAATCTTTATGTTGAATCTTGCCTGATTTTAAGCTCAGACAGACGAATATTCAGTAGCAATGAAATGCTGGTGATTTGACCGTTCTGTTTTCTTATCCTGCTTCTGCCATTTATGTTGAAGGTCTTGAGTTTGCGTGATTTCGATCCATTCATTCAGGTGATTTAATTGATTGGCTGATGGATCATGGATGTTTGTTTTTTTCTGCGATCAGATCGGATAAATGTAATGTAAGGGAAGGGGCCTTTTACATATTTCTGTGTGCAAACGATCGTCTAAAAATCCACCATTGCTGTTAAAACTGTCCATTCAAAATAAGGGGAAAAAAACAGAGGGTTCTTGTCATTTATACTTATTATTAGGAGGAATCCAGAAAAAGGATGGGCATAGGTATTATATAAGTAGTAGAAGAAGTAGAAGGTTAAAATGGTGCAGAGACGATGTCTCTGTGCTCACCAATGGCTCGTCTTTTTTCTTCATATTCTTCTTCTTCTACTGCTAATACTTGATCATCATCATCACCAGCAGCAGAGGATCTGTTATTGTTCATTCTTGCTTCTGAATACCTCATTGCAGCAGATTGCAGACCCTGTATTTATTGTAGGTACAGTTAAGAAACTCGAATTTGAGATTCATTACACCGAACATACTATTGAATTAGTCATTATTTATTGTTTAATTACCTCGGTGAAAATTCTGTAGGCTTCATCGATACTTGTGGTGTTCACCACATTAAGTGCTGCTTCCTGTAAAAAATAAAAAATTTCATCATTATGAATTAATTACATATGATAGTCCATATGCTCTCCTCATCGATCTGTCTGGTCTTATTATAATATATTATTACATGAAGCTAAATACTTAATACTACTACTACTAACTATATACACATACATATACATATATATTTATATACTTACCCTTGCATAGGCAATCTGTTGGTCGTGGAGAGTTAGAGGTTCATTTTCAATGGATGATTGCTTTTCCATTCGATGATTAACCAACGACGATGATGCATTATCCATCTGAGGCGCCGACAACAACTCCTTAATATGTTATATTTTGATCAGCACAAACGCAGAAAATACACAACTTTTTCTCTTTCTGTATTCTGAATGCACAATAAGAATAGATCATCCTCCTCGATCGGTGGTACGGACACCTATATATACATAACAGATTACAGATTAAGAGATAATATCTATCTATAATCTATGTGTGTCTAGAAGTAATGACGACGTTACGTGTATATGATTAATATATGAGTCACTTCAATACACGTATCCGTACGCGTCATGACAACAATCTAATTATCAATTTTTTTGGAATTTCGCGGCACGTGTTTTCCTTCTTGTTTTTGGCGCTACGTGTTAGTTGGATAGGTAAGGATTTAACCGACCATTTTGGATATCTTATTTTATTGACAATATAATATACTTCTTGCGTTGCGTGGAGCTCATTCCTTTGTACTCTTTCGTATTTAACAAGAAAAAGAAAAAAGAACTTGCCCTATCATTATTTTGCAAAAGTTATCAAATTAAACACTGAAAGATGAGGAAAAGTTACCATTACGCACATATCTATCTATTGGGCCGGTCCCATCCCCGTTCATTGTCTTGCGGGTTAAAAAGGACTCTTAAAAGTTGAGAAACACGAGCCGCCTACTTGAATTTGATAAAAATGGCGTCAACCATAATAACGAAAACTGTCATAAACTATAATTTCAAACTTTCATCTGATTCGATTGATTTAAACCTCCACTCCAAGCTTGATATAACTCAACATATATGTTAGAATCGCTTACGTGTTAGTTGGTGTGAATAAACACTTGTACGTTTTTCGGATCTTAAGCGATTAAGGTTTGATACCGGTGCCCGATATTCTAAGTGCGACTTATGCGGAAGTCAAATCGGTCAGTTGTGGACTGAAACTGGATGCACAATGTGATGTGTGTGTGTGGTTGTTTGCGAAGGACACAAAGATTTCTTATGGATGTTCGGAGCAAAGTCTCCTACGTCTCCCCCTTTCCGTAGAAGATTCGGTTTTTAACAACCCGTTGTACAACCTTTTTAGCTAGACTCACACTGTACAACTCCCCGGTTATACTCAGCTAAAATCCTAGACACCACTAGACAACTTTTTACAATCCCTCTCTTTCAAGAGCTTTTTACAGTCCCTTCAGAAAAGCTCACTTACTAATCGACTGAATTAGTACAGTGAGGACAACACCTAATTCTTTTCTCGCTTAAAGAACTAAACGCTTGAGGTAATTCTCTCGTAGTGATTTCTTTGTTGAGTGTTGCCCAGTCTTCAGTCTACTTCTCCTATTTATAGCTGGCTTGTTGAAGAAGACAGTTGTGAGTAGCTCCTCATACCGGACAGTACATTTAATGCATTTACACAAAATGGATTTGTCCCATCTTCGGTGCAGTTCAACCTGTGCCATTTGCTTTATTCCTATTAAGCTTGGCTTGACTTCAACATATCTTTAGGTGACAACCTTGAATTAAATACTTGTCAGAAGCCTTCAACTTGCAGCGCCGTGAATAATTATGAATCTTTGTCCACCGTGGCACTTCTGATATTAGCTGCTCCGGTCTTTAATGTCCTTTCGGTTGCTGTCTTGGTCTGGCTTCTGATAGCACCGATGAACTACTTGTTTACTACCGGTGTCTCCTAAGTCTGATTGGTATACCTTATTAAGTCAGGTTCAATCACCAAAACTATTAATCTGAATATTTAAATTCACGATTTTAGCAATTTCCAATTTTTTGGCTATTTAAACAACTTATCTGAATTCACGATTTATAGCAATTTTTTGGCGATTTAAACAACTTAATGAAGCAGAAGGACTTTCATTCATATCAAAAGGATTTTAATACAAACCATCGATCAATACACTCCCAGTCTAGCTAGTCCTTAGATTTGGCAAGCTCTTGAATTTCCTTCATCGTTTTTAAGTTCGGCATAAGCTGCTCGCTTGATGTCCACCATCCTGATTAAATCAGCTGCCTGTTCCTCAGTGAGGTTGCTGGCTATGCGTCTTAGTATTGCAGGGTTGTACAAGCCTTCGAGCGGTCCAACTTTAGCTACTGGTGTTGGTCTTGGATTAGCCAGCATTTCATCCGGTATTAGGATTTGTTGTGCCCCGAGTCTTCTGGGATCTTGTTGGCTGATGCTGAATTTAGATAAGTGCGAAGTTTGAGACATGATGGGTGGTTGACCGATAGTTCGTCCAGTTTGACCTTGTCTGGTTTGACCTGGCCTTCCGCTCCCCAAGTTCCAGCATCTGATGTGCTACTCCCCCCCCCCCCTTTTTATCAATAACCGATCCGGTCTGGGGTCCCCTGTTTTGCCAACAGTTGGACAATCTCAGCCAACTGAGCCTTGACCGCGCACAGTTCTCCTTTCACATCATCTTCACTTTCTCTGATGTCAGCTCGGATGTGATTGAGGTCCTCTCGATGTTGAACTGTTCATTGGCCTTCTTCCTGTCGACGCCAACTGTCTTTTCAAGTAGCAAGACCTGGCGATGCATGCCTTTTACCAGAGATATTTCCTTTGCACTGGCAATATTTCTGTGGGAATGGGGACTTGAGGTTCTGGCGGGAAGACCGATACAGTCTGCGAGTGTGAGTGTTGATTGTTGTTCTTGATTATGGGCCAGCAATGAAATCTGCATTTTTTGTATCCAGATCCGAATTTTTTTGTATCCACGATTAAGAATATGATACACGCAAGAGATATGGAAAAATATGCTACATAATGTATTTCAGTGAGACATGATCAACTGAACCATCAACAAGTATACACACATACAAACACACGCACGACGACCAACCTATGAGACATGAGACACGCAAACTGATATTAATGACAACTTATTCACGCCACACAGATGACATGAAAAGGCAGACGACACAAATTTTATTTCTTTGACCGGCGATAATAATCAAATGCAAAACTCTCTTCTCAGTGCTAGTAGAGGTGTGAAGCAAGCCTTGGAGCAACAAGAACATTGAGAGGCGTGGCTTTAGCGTTAGTCATCCCAGCAGTTTCAGTCATATCCACGCCGTCATCATCATCAGAACTCTCCCTCCACAGATCAAACGCCTGCAATAGATTGGCCATCACAATCTTCAATATATGTACTCCGAGCTGAGCCCCAGGGCATATCCTTCGACCCGCCCCAAACGGGAGGAGCTCATAGTCCCTTCCCAAGACATCCATATCTTTTTTGTCGCCTTCCAAGAATCTCTCGGGCCTAAACTCAGACGCATCGCTGCCCCAAACCTTTGGATCCCTATGCATCTTCCATAAGTTGACCACCATCCATGTCCCTTTTGGGACGTGATATTTGCCCAGTACGGTTGCATCTTCCGTGAACGCTCTTGGCCCGCTTAATTGCCCCGCTGGGTGAAGCCTGAAAGCCTCTTTGCAGATTGCCTGGAGATAGACGAGGTTGCTTATGTCCGATTCTTGAACTCTTCTATCCCTTCCGACAACTGTGTCGAGTTCTTCTTGAGCCTTTTAAGGATGCGTGGATCGTTCACTAAGTGCGCTAGAGTCCACACTAGAATCAAGGACGTCGTGTCCGTCCCACCAGAAATCAAACTCTGCATGTATACGACAATGCATGATTAAAAGAATGGTATCTTATCTCTGACGAATCAATGAAGAAACAGTACTAGGTCAGCTATATACCACGCAAGTTGCTTTGATGGTTGTGTCGACGTCGAGCCCACTTAGTTTCTTGTCGCTTCGCAGCTGCTCGAGCATCACGTCCATGAAATCTCGCTGCTTATTATCAAGATCATTACTCTTCTTCACTTTGTGCTCTTCTAACCAAACCCCAACGATTCGATCCAATTCCTTGGCATTCACTGCCATTTTCTTCTCTAATCCACCTATGTCGAACCTTCTCAGAAAAGGAAAAACGTCGGCGGGGATAATCAGCCCGACAGGTAAAAGAACTCCCTCATCACCTCCCTCGTCCTCTGCCCCTCCGCGGCCTCGCTGCCGTCGTCGTAAAACCTCTTTCCGGCCACCATTCTCATGATCACGTTCAGGTTCAAGTCTCCGAACCACTGAGTCATGTCTACGGACAATCTCCCCTCCTTTAGCTTCCACTCGCTGTAGAGCTCTCTGACGTAGCGCGTGGCCTCCGACGCGGGGATGTAACTGAGCATATCCAATCTTCGTCCCGACAGAAGATGGACGGTGACAAGCTTTCTCATGTCGCGCCAGTAGGTGCCGTAGGGTGACCAGCCGAACATGGCGAGGTTGTACCCCAGGTGATAGGCCGCTGTCATGATGGGACGTGACGATACTGCTACATCGTGCGTGGTAAAGATTTCTTTGGATATTTCCCAGTTATTGACCAACAGTAGCCTGCGCAAACCGAGGCGGACAATGAAGATGGGTCCGTGTTTGTCGGCTAAGGAAGCTAAGTGCATGTATGGGAGTTTCGTGGGGTCGTTGAAGATGTGGAGATGGCCGGTGAATGGCCGTGCACCGCCGGCCACTGGCGGAGACTTGGCTGATGATGATTTTCTGGGAAGGAAGAAGAGGTAATAGCAGGAAAGGGAGAATATGATTATCGTAAGAGCACCTGCTGCTGAGATGATCAACTCCATGGCCGCCGTTGTTATTTCTTAATGTTTTAGTTGTGGTTGATGTGCTAAATGAACCCATATATATAGCTAGTCTCGTACATGGTTAGTGTGGGGTCATGTAGTATGGATGATACTAAGCTTATATAATTATCTTGTTCCAGATATTAAATAAAAGTAAGATAAAGTTCCTGCCTTTGACAAACTCTCGTTTTGTTTTGTCTTGATCTTTTAAAATACCATATGTTATCATCGTAATCGGACGTTCCCATTTCAAAGTAGAGAGATATTTTAAAATGTTAATGAATTCGACTCACGTGTTTGAATTTTCCATGTAACGTACCAAAGAAGTCAATATTATAACTTTGAATTCGAATTAGGGTAACGGTGTCCCGGTCCATAACGAAAAGGGGAAATTCATTATCAGTCCTTTGAAAGTTTAAACTTTCTGTTCATTAATCCTAGTGAAAATTCCACATGCTCATTATCAATCTGCGAAATTATGCGTGTAATGTCTCAAAATAGTGAAAAGATGAAAGTTCTTTTCCGGAATGAAATTAGACATTATACCAAATGTTTTGATTTTTATACCAATTTTATCGTTAATTATACAATAGACTAAAGCTATTGTAATTTTATATAAATAAATTTGGAAATTATAACAACTGATATGCCGACAGAATTGAGCACTAATAACAGATGGTATAATATCTATAATTTCTGGTAAATTTACAAAATTAATTGGTATATTGTCCAATTTTGCTATATAAATTTAAATAAATGTGATATATTGGTATACTAACGAATATAGATGGTACACTTTCCACAATTTCTGGTATAATTACAAAATTAGTTGGTATAACAGCGAAAATGTATGGTATAATTTCCACAAGTTCTTGTATAATTGCAAAATTAGTTGGTATAATGTCCAATTTTGCTGTATGAATTTAAAATATGTTCTTTATTGGTATAATAACAAAAATAGATGGTATAATTTCTACAAATAATGGTATAGTAGCACACATTAGTTGATATAATGTCCAATTTTGCTGTATAAAATCAAAATAACATTATTTTTTGGTATATTAACGAAAATAGAGGGTATAATTTCTACAATTCGGGTATAATTGCACAAATCGATTGGTATAATTTCCAATTTTGCTGTATAACATTAAAATAGCGTTATTTATTATTATAATAACGAAACAAATGGTATAATTTCCACTTCTGGTATATTGTGCTGTATGAAATTATAATAACGTTGTTTATTGGTATAATATTGGAAACAATTGGTATATTTATACCAATTTCTTGTATAATTTAATTTATTGGTATAATAACGAGTTAGTTGGCATAATTCATGTGAAAGTAATTTAACTTTTTTGAAGTGTGAGAGAGGGGTGCTGAAAGATCACTTTAGGTATTGAACATGAAGAAATTCTCAAATCGAAACTAACAAGCATGAAATAATTCGAGGGGTACTTAAGAGGAATTTTAAAACTCAAAGGGGACTGACTGTTAAGGAATTTCCCTTGATAAAAAGGGACTCAATCAACCATAACAACTAACTGTCATTAATTTCAATATTTCACCTGATTCGATTTAAACCGCCAAGCTTTATAGCTCAACACATAAGAACTAGTTTTATGCCCGTGAATTGCACGGGTGTAAAATATGTGTAACTAATATGGGCTAATATTGTTTAAAAAATACTAATGCAAGTTAAAAGATTAATTAATATAAAATTGAATTGCACGGGTGTAAAATATGTGTAACTAATATAGGCTAATATTGTATAAAAATACTAATGCAAGTAATTAATACAAAGCTGCAACCACATTTCATCGTCAGAATATCAATTAGGCTTGGCTTTGATACCTTGTTGCAGTAAGCGGCAATATTTCGAGCCCAGCTGAATGTTGATTTTGGACCCGCCACAATTTTATTGAGACAATATAAAACGAAATGACACCGAGCGATAGCACAAGATTTTACGTGGTTATGCCAATACCGCTTACCTCCACGGAGAGCACTAAATTTACTATAGCGAGAATATTTTACAGTACAAATTAACCCTCGTGTTTAAACCCAAACCCGAGACTCCTACCCATCCGAGTAATGTATTTGTACCTACTCCCAAACCCTAGTAAAACTAAACACGCTTCACCCTTATCCATCTAGATAATTTTTTTTCATCATCTCGCTCTCTACGCTCAATTTTATCTTTTGTGGGTGTTAAAATATGGTTGCTACTGCAAATGCATTTTCGTTTGCGGTTGACTATTGGAGATGTCTAATGTAATGGCTGTAGATGCATCTCAAACACAACGACTAAAAGGTTTGAAAACTGTGGGTAGATTTTTCTAAGCCGTGTATATATTTTTCTTGTTCAGTTTTATCTTTTCATCGTACCCTTTGAATTGGATATATATTCCTAGTTTCAACATCAATGGCCGTTGGCCGTCTGCTGTATTATTAGCGTTTACTATTAATCAATCCGTAATCTCCCAATTTCCGGCTCCTATAAAAGGACAAAAAAAAACAACAAAATCTATTCAAACACGTGAGATGAAGATAAGCAACAAGACAAGAGAAACCATGTAAGCAAGTTGTTAGATAGTGTATGTGGCCTACGTACGCTATTACCTCACCAGATAATACAATAATAGAAACCTCGACGATATTTCGTACATTTATAGCAAATAATCCATCTTAATTCAATAAATATTCAGATTTGCATACTACTAATTGTATAAGATCTCGATAAGATACTAATTTAATCATAGTTAGAAAAGGTGCGCAAGGGACCGTAAGCTACCCATCATTGAATTTAAAAGTTTTAGACCAAGACAAATAAAAATAAAAATAAAACAAAATTGTCCTATGGGAGGGATATATCATTTCTTTCTTCTTCGCTCATGATCATGCATGCAATAGGAAAAAGATTAATAATTTATATTTTAAATCAAGTTAATTTAGGGTTATTAGTATACTTAATTTAATGTAATTAATGATGAATATGATAGTAACAATACATAATTAGTTAATTCGGTAAATGGTTGACTCAATTAACCGCTCAAACCATATTCAATTCGCTTATTCGGTTTCGTTAATCTGGCGAAGAAGCTTGTGGGCGGGTATCACGTCCCAAAAGGGACGTGGCTGATGGTGAACCTGGAAAAGATCATAGGGTTTGGGGCAGCGATGCCCTTGAGTTTAGGCCCGAGAGATTCTTGGGAGGTGCGTCGACGTCGTGGGGACGAATTACGAGCTGTTACCGTTCGGGGCGGGTCGAGGTTGAGATAGTTGTTCACGTGTGGTGTGAGGACAAAATGTCCCACATTGACTAATACAAAAAAATTAATAGGCTTTATAAGCTTCATGGGGAACTCCTCTTATCACCAATTGGTTTTAAGAAGGAACTCCGTCAAGCTTATACCGGGTACCCCTTCTCCGTGTGACGCATGTGCGTGGGCCTCGATAACGGATAAAATACCGGAGGCCCTACTCGAATTTCTACAGATAATTCTACATGGTATCAGAGCGGGATGATCCGACTCAATTGAAAATATATGGCGGGTTCGAAAAGAATTGCGTTCCGTCCCATAAAAAAAGAAAATGGGCTCACACGTGAGGGGGAGTGTTGAGATAGTTGTTCACGTGTGGTGTGAGGACAAAATGTCCCACATCGACTAATACAAAAAAATTAATTAGGCTTTATAAGCTTGATGGGCAATTCCTCTTATCACCAATTGGTTTTAAGAAGGAACTCCGTCAAGCTTATACCGGGTACACCTTCTCCGTATGGCGCATGTGCGTGGGCCTCGATAACGGATAAAATATCGGAGGCCCTACTCGAATTTCTGCAGAGGTTGCATTTGGGGACTCAGATATATCAGTTTGTGATGGCCAATATTTTGCAAGGCGTTTGATCTTGGAAGGAGTTTGAAGATGATCCCATTCGTATGACCTCGGAGACTGCTGTGATGTCAAACTCTGAAGCCACGCCGCTAAAGGTGTTCGTGGCTCCCATGCTTGCCCAAAATCAATACTACTAGGGTTTTAATTTAATGAATAAGAACATAATTGGTCTTTTGATCAAAGGGTCAAATGATAATATTGATGCATTTTCCAACATCGGTATGAAATAAGTTCTCTTGTCTTAGGTCTTTCCCTGCATTGATGTCTGTCTCAAATGTTTGATCGTTTTCACAATCACTTTGTGGGATTGTGAAAAACGGTGGTATATAGTGTCTATGTCCATCGTCTGTATCTGTAATTATGATGGGGCTTACCATCCACTCATTATTATGAATATATAGCTGTTGTGTGTAACAATATAAAAATATTCCATTCCACACACACTCACATCATAATCCACATATTTTCTTTGCGCCCTTACGGCAGCATATACACTATTTATATGTAATAACAATATGAATAAAGTCGTTGTCGTCGAATCATGGATCTCGAGTTTAAATCAGCTCGTTAATGTGTCTGGTCGGTCCAAGGAAAAGGATTATTGCATGCCCATCATAAGCCTACTATAAGTAACTTGGTGACTTTTTGGTTATATATATAACTATACAACACCAAGGACCGATTAATTACCACACATATCACAAATATAAGTTAGGTCCGTGTGCGATGCCGCCATGATAGCTGGGACGCATTAGTTAGTAAAAGAGAGGTTAAGAAGCTCTACTATTGAATCTAGTAGCTCGAAACCCTAGCTAAAGGTTGCCATGGATGACGAATAACAAAAGGAGTAGAGGACACTTCACCACAAGTTTCTTAAAATTAGAACATTAGTAGCATGCATATATTATAGCGAATTGATCATATTGTTTGGTAACGTTGTCCGGTCCATGTAGCACCCGGGTCCTCGTAAATAGTAGGGCCAATAAATTTGCACGACTGTTGACTGCAATTATGTGCATTTCGTAAGTTAATTTCGTGCTTATGTGACTTACGTGAGATTTTGTGTGGAAAATTACGTGCGTAAATTCGTGCTTAAGTAGTGGTGAAATTCAGTACTATTGAGATTGTGCTATGAGACCCTAATTTAAGGACCTTCAAAAATTAGGCAAATGGGAATTTAGGCAAAAGCTAAGCCTTGGGTCACAAATGGGCTAAATTAAATGTTAAGCCCAATTCACCTCAAGTCCAACATTGATAAATGTTGTAGAAACTAGGAATTCGGCTAGGAATGAAAACAGGCCCAAGTCAATAAAGGGGGGGGGGGGGGGGGGGCAAATTCCCCAAATAAGGGATATTTACGCTAAAACCCATCTCCCTTGCGAAACCATCATCTAAAAACCATTTCCGTGAACACCATTCCTAAGGAGAACAACGAAAGCACAAGCAAGAAAGGAGAAATCGAGGTGAACTTCCACGAGCTAGGAGAAAGGTATAATTCTCACCGTGGCTTTCACATTCTATTCAGGTAATGGCACACTTAGGGGTTAAAAAGTTCTAGTATAGCCACTTCCTAGAAATTATTAGGGTTCGAGTGGTTCTAGCCCATGAATGTCATGTTTACCATTTCGAATAGCGGGGTTAGCTCAATATTGGCGAGTCTAGGAATTTTAGGCACGAAAAATAAGTCTAGGTTGGCATTTTTCTTAAGCTCGAAATTTAGGGTTTAGGGGTTCGTATCAATCTTCAACAGGTTCTTAGAAAAACAGCTTTTGATCTTTAAAATCAGTATATTGAGAATCAGGAAGTGTCACATGTAGGATTGAGTTGCTAAGTGCAAGTACCGCGAACTTAGGATCGCGAATCAGGAGCCGCACAAGTTTCGCGAATCCCATGCGACGAACGCTTGGCGAATCAAAACTTCGCGGGTTCAACTTCGCGAACCCTGGACTTGGCGAACATTGAAGACTTGCGAATCCATGGAGGTTTTGCAGGCTGGAGAAGTTTCGAACTCAAACCATTTTGCGGATCCATGCAACGAATCGCGAAGTTAAGAAGCCGCAAAGCCTACTTCGCGAACCAAGGGTTTCGCGAACCCTCAACAAGATGAGAATAGGGCTGGGTAAATATACCAAAATACAGATATACTGTCCTTATCGCATCGAAACGTACCGAAAATATTGAAAATTTGGTATACCGAAGTTTTTGGTAAGGTATGATATCATACCGAAAATTTTCGGTACGGTAATGATATGATAATTTTAAAAATTAGGTATACCGAATTACCGAAATACTAAAAGTTTTAATATTTTATATATATAATATATAAAATATATATATATATATATATAGAAATGTTATGGTGCTAACATCCGCGGGCCCCTGTTGTGTGCCATTTTTTTGTGCCATGTCAACATAAGGGATATTTACGCTAAAACCCATCTCCCTTGCGAAACCATCAGCTAAAAACCATTTCAAGTCCGTGAACACCATTCCTAAGGAGAACAACGAAAGCACAAGCAAGGAAGGAGAAATCGAGGTGAACTTCCACGAGCTAGGAGAAAGGTATAATTCTCACCGTGGCTTTTACATTCTATTCAAGTAATGGCACACTTTAGGGGTTAAAAAGTTCTAGCATACCCACTTCTTAGAAATTATTAGGGTGCCCATTAATGTCATGTTTACCATTTTGAATAGCCGGGTTAGCTCAATATTGGCGAGTCTAGGAATTTTAGGCACGAAAATAAGTCTAGGTTGGCATTTTTCTTAAGCTCGAAATTTAGGGTTTAGGGGTTCGTATCAATCTTCAACAGATTTTTAGAAAAACAGCTTTTTGATCTTTAAAATCAGTATAGTGAGAATTAGGAAGTGTTTAAGTAGGATTGAGTTCGCTAAGTGCATGTACCACGAACTTAGGATCGGGAATCAGGAGCCGCACAAGTTTCACGAACTCACTTCGCGAATCCCATGCGACGAACGCTTGGCGAATCGAAACTTCACGGGTTCAAAACTTCGCGAACCCTGGACTTGGCAAACTCATTAAAGACTTGCGAATCCATGGAGGTTTTGCGGGCTGGAGAAGTTTCGAACTCAAACCATTTTGCGGGTCCATGCAACGAATCGCGAAGTTAAGAAGTCGCAAACCCTACTTCGCGAACCAAGGGTTTCGCGAACCCTCAACAAGATGCGAATAGGGCTGGGTATATATACCAAAATACCAATATACCGTCCTTATCGTATCAAACCGTTCCGAAAATATCGAAAATTTTGGTATACCGAAGTTTTTAGTAAGGTACGATCGGTATGGTAATGATTTGATAATTATAAAAATTAGGTATACCGATTATACCGAATTACCGAAATATTAAAAGTTTTAATATTTTATATATATATAGAGAAATGTTATGGTGCTAACACCGCGGGCCCCTGTTGTGTGCCATTTTTTGTGCCATGTCAACATGCCAAATCAACCCCCGACGGGTTCACTAATCTTATGTGTAGGTTATACATATATATATATATATTATTAACATACTATATATTATTTCGAAAAAAATATAAAATGGATAAAAATATTATAAGGATCTTCATAAATTTATTTAGCCATAAATTATTAACTATATGCAACTTTCTAAGGAAAGTTCTCTGTCTTACTAAGGAAGCTGACTAATATATATATATATATATATATATTTAAGGATATTTTATGATTAAATATCTTTTTATTTGGGAAAATTTGGTATTAATAATCCATGGGCCTAAGGAGTTTGAATTGAATAAAAATTCGAAAACAAAGAATTAACGAGTTACGAGACACGCATGGTAAAAAACATTCCGTGTGAATTGTATAGAATGTATGATACCGAAATTTCGGTATGATACCGTATCGAAATTTAAGGTATACCAAATTTTGGTATAGTATTGGTATAATTTTTTTCGATACCGAAATTTTGATACGGTATACGGTATCACAGTTTTGGTACGGTATACCATACCGAACCACCCTAGATGCGAACCATTTTGCAAACTCAAGTCATTCGCAGGCCAAAGGAAGAATGGTGAATCCCATGAAAGGAAGTTTGGCGAACCCCAAATTTTGGAAATGAACTTCTGCGAATTGAGGGAGAGTTCGCGAGATTAGAGCCGAAGTAACATTTTGCGAATCGGACTATAGGATGAGACATAATTCATGAAACTTGTACAGGGATAGAACATTCCGTAAATTAGAGTAGATTTGCGAATCCAATGATTTTACGAACCATAGGTTATGAATTTCAAATTCGCGAATCAAGAAAAGTGGCGGAGCCTAACACTTTGCGAACCTACATGCAATTCGCGAAGTGAACTTAGCTAATCAAACCCTCACGTGTTAGGTCGCGAACCACACTTAACTAATTACTAGCTAAAATTTCCGGGTCATGTGAGACTTTCGAGTCCAATTAGGGTTCTCAAATATATTTATAACTTAGGAAATTATTTAAGGTCTCAAGTCATTAATTAAATATTATATTGTCCTAACGATACTATTTTATGCCTAAGGTTTGGACTTAGGAAATTCGCCGGGTCAGGTAGCAGTAAGTCTACGGACGCCAGGTAAGTAGAAATCCAACTACAACACATAACTTGCATTTTATATGTTTTGTGTGACTACGTGCCTACGTGATTTCATGATTACGTGAATTAATCGTTACGCTTTCATGTGGTAAGCATAAATTGCATTTAGTCGCATATGCATATTCACGCGCACGCACGAACTCATGGGGAATGGTCGTGGGACTGAGTATGCATGACGATATGTCGCTTGTACGTGATGAGGACTTGCCGATGTGGCTAAGTGTGTCGACTCGTAGTTGAGTCAGGGGCTGTCTTGTAACATTTCGTCCCATACCGGGTGTCACTGTAGCATCCGTCCCTACGTGGACCAGTGGGGTTGGGCTCACCACACTCCGACTGATAGTCTGGCCCCACTGTATCACCACTTAACCTTCCAGCGTGCTTTGTCCTCACTCACACGCACCCTGGGCAAACTTCCCAGGGTGTCACCCATCCCTAGATTGCTCCAAGTCAAGCACGCTTAACTTCAGAGTTCTTATGGATGGACTCCCGAAAAGGTAGGTCGACCTTGGTGATATGAGTAGTACTATCAATTATCTTATACGATTCTTAGCCTGACACGTCCATACGTTGTCAGTCTCAGGATCCCCTCTCATTCGGGTGTCAGATCGGTTCGTTCATGTACCCCTACGCCTAGAAGCCTGTCAGGAGCCGCTCCTTGTCCGTGCACCTCTCGGCACCGGCGATCACTCCCCGCCCTCTTCGGGCCCGGGCGTCACATGTCTCCTATGCAACCAGGTGGCGTTTTAGCGTCGTCATAATATTGTTGTAAATATATAAATATATATATATATATATGTTGTTGATATCCTGAGGACAGGATTTAGGCATGGCCCGTGGCGGTAAGGTGCGACCTGAGGGTGTGAGTGACACAGGGAGGAACCCTGGTGTAGGCGACCTCAGCGTGGGCTACCAGCGTGAGCGACCACCGGACAGACGGGCACGACCAGGTTCATATGGCGACCTAGGGGAACGATGTGCATCCTAGGGCTCGGCCATCCGGCGTGGACCGCTATCGTATTGTCCCTGAGGGACGTGAGCTCTTGTGGTGCATAGTGAGATTAGCGAGGGCCCTGAGTTATATTAGTACGAGTACTAGGTGCATCGGCGCGGATCGCCTTTGTGGGATGTTACATGCATCGGCGCAGATCGCCTTTGCGGGATGTTATATGCATCGGCAGGGTTTGCCATTGCGGGGGAGTGACACGTGCATACATGCATGATTTCTGCTTACTGAGCCTCGGTGGCTCACTCTTTTATGTTATGTGTTGTAGGCACCAACGAGCACGGTACGTGATCACGTAGTTGGCAAGGCCGATCATTTGGAGCTTCGTGCTGCTTTTGGAGTGACGTGTGTGTATGGATGACGACCTGCGAGGCCGGGCACATATGACTGTGCCGACACACCTTCGCCACTGTAGTTAGACCATGTCCTGAACTTAGCGTTCGACGTGTATTCTTTTGACTTGTACAGGACGTTGTTCCATTATATAAATGGAAAGAGAAAAAAAATTTATACGCATTTTCAGTGCGCTTTACTATTTACAACTCGCTAGGCACATATGAATGCGTTAGAATAGGCAGTTAGGAAGTCGGGTCCTGACAGTCCATAAAAAGGGTAAATTCCTTATTAGTCCATTTGAAAGTTTAAACTTCCTGTTCAGTACCCCTACCGAAAATTATTTCAGTTCAGTACCCATACATAAGCAAAAGTTGTGTGTTTAATACCTCTAGTGAACGGACGAAAATACTTTTCAAAAATTACATTAGACATTATACCAAATGTTCTGATTATTATCGCTAATTATACCAACAGAACATTATTTTAATTTTATATAAATAAATTGGAAACTATACCAACCGTTATTGTTATTAAACCAACAGAATTGAACAATGATAACCAATGGTATTGGTTAGTATAATGTCCAATTTTGGTGTATAAAATTAAAATAACGTTATTTATTGGTATAATAAATAATAGCAATATTAGTTGGTATAATGTCCAATGTTGCTGTATAAATTTAAATAACGTTATTTACTTGTATACTAATGAAAATAGATGGTATAATTGCACAAATTAGTTGGTATGATGTCCAATTTTGATGTACAAAATTATACTAACGTTATTTATTGGTATAATAACGAAATAGATGGTAAAATTTCTACATTTTTTTGTATAATTGCACAAATTAGTTGGTATAATATCCAATTTTGATTTATAAATTTAAAATAATGTTATTTATTAGTATGATAACGAAAATAGATGGTATAATTTCCATAATTCCTGGTATAATTACAAAATTAGTTAGTATATGTGTTGTATAAAATCATAGTAGCGTTATTTATTGGTATTATAGCGGAACTATTGGTACAATTTCTACCAATTTCACGTGTAATTTAAATTTTGTTGTAATATAAAGAGTTTTCTTGGTATAATTCATGTGGAAATAATTTATTCAGCTTTTTTGAAGTGTAAGACAGGGGTAATTTGTCTTTTTAATGCTGAAAATACCATTTTAGGTATTGAACAGGAAGAAATTCTCAAATCGGTACTCATTAAGGAAAAAATAATTCGATGGATTTTAGAAATTTTAATTCTCAAAGGGAATAAGGAATTTTCCCCATAAAAAAGGGAGTCAATCAACCATAATAACTAATTGTCGTTAATTTCAAACTTTCATCTTATTCGATTTAAACCGCCACAATTTATAGCTCAACATATCTACATATACGAATAACAGTTTTTCTTCTTCTTTGGATCGAATAGTTACGTCCCAGATCCGAATTTTCTTTTTTATATCCACGATTAAGAATGCGATCTTTAACATGGTTCGGATTTGAATAATCCTACGTCCACGAGGAAATCTCCTTTACTCGATCTTCCTTTACAAGGGAGGCAAGATACACACATAGAAAAAATGAATTAAATTACAAAACAAGTGAATGAACGCTCTGTATTTATATTGGCGCCAAACACAGCTAACTTATAACGACTCTTTTCCCTTCAGCTAATGAAATCGTCAGTAGCTCCAGCGTCTTAATAAGCTGTTTGTTTTAAAAGGTTCCCACGCATATAAAGCATTCCCGCGCTTCTTCGCCTTTTGCTTCAGAGTTTGTTTCAGAGTTACTTCTAGTTCTGTTTTTCAAGCTTCAAACTACGGGATTATTGACTTGATTTCAACATCCCCCAATAAGATGCATGGCACAAATTTGAGACTGACATCTTGAGCAAGAGATGATGTAATTGTGGTCCAGTGAGCGCTTTGGCAAACATGTCTGCTAACTGGTAATCAGTACGAACTGGGAGCAGTTTGATCGATGCATTGAGGACATCGTGTCGTATGAAGTGGCAGTCAATCTCGATGCTTTGATCTTTTGTGAAACTTGGGATTCGAGGCTAACCTTAATGCTGAGAGATTGTCACAATATATGACTGGCACTTGAAAACTTCCCAGGTTCCGCTCTGCCAAAGATGCTTGATCCAAAGGACTTCAGACACGATTGCTCCCAACGCTCTATACTCTGCCTCTGTGGAAGACCTTGACATTGTTGCCTGCTTCTTCGCTTCCAAGTGACAAGAGAATCCCCTATGAAGGTGCAATAGCCTGTGACAAACTTCCTTGTATCCCTATACGCTGCCCAATCGGCATCCGAAAATGCCCCGAGAGAAATGTCTCGGTCTGAAGACATAAGCAGTACTTGGCCCGGAGTTCTCTCCAGAATCGCAGCAAATGGTGTGTAGCCATCAAATGACTGGTTCTATGTGCAGTCATAAAATGGCTTAGCTTGGGTATTGCATAAGCTATATCAGGTCTGGTGAAGGTTAGATACAATAATCGACCTACTAATCTTCTATATTGGAAGGGGTCTGGAAGTAGATCACCATCTCCTGCTGCAGCCTTTTCACTTGTATTCATTGGTGTAGATACTGGCTTAGCATTTATATACCACTCAATTATTGCAAAATGTATTGCCTTTGACTCAGATATATCCCTTCACTACTCCTAGCAACCTCTATTACAAGAAAGAACCTAAGCTCACCCAAGTCCTTCACCTTGAAGCATGCTTTAGGAAGTCTTTTGCCAACTGAATCTGCCTGTCTGAAGGCCCTGCCAGAACTATGTCATCCACGTATACTAACTGGACAACCAACTGATCCTCTTTTCCCTTTAAAAATAGAGTATGATCCGAGTGATTTACATGAACCCATACCCTTTAGCTGCCTCTGTAAACTTTTTGTTCCACTATCTCGAAGCCTGCTTGAGTCCATACAATGACCTACGCAATCTGCAAACCATTCGGCCTGATTTACCTTTCTGATATCTCTTGTAGAAGCGTTGTGGTAGATCCATATAAACTTTTTCGGTGAGTTCCCCATTCAAGAAGGCATTAGTAACATCCAATTGGACGAGGTTCCACCTTAACTTGGCAGCTAGAGATAGAATTATTTTTGATAGTATTTGGTTTGGCTACGGGTGCAAAAGTATCAATATAATCTATCCCCTCTCGCTGATCATACCCTTTAGCCACCAATTTGGCCTTATGTTGCTCAATCTTCCCATCTACATTAAGCTTCAATTTATAGACCCAACGATTGCAAATTAGTTTCTTTTCTGCAGGCAGAGGAACTATGGATCAAGTGGCATTGTCCTCGAGGGCCTGAAGTTCATCATTCATGGGATGCAACCATTGTTCTGATTTGGAGGCCTGAAAGAAGCTTTAGGCTCTTATGCCAGGATGAGAGCACAAATGAATGCCTGAAATTGAGGAGAAAAATTCTGATAGGTGAGCACACTCAACACCTTTCTCTCTCTTAAGTTGTTGCAATGGAATCCTGCAAGTACTGAGGCCTTTTTCGATGCCTCTCTGATCTTCTGGGTCCATTAAATCCTTGTTGCTGGTTCTGAGATTGACTTTCCCAAGAATCCTGGAGGGGCTCATCACTTGCCTGATCAGATTGAGGCAGCTCTGTCTGTTGAAAACCTGAATCTTCGTGGTCGGTTACTGGAATATCTGGTAGCACATCAATGTGTCCGAACTCTCTGACACAGTTGGTTGAGGTGGCTCTGCCGGCTTGTCAATGCCATGTTCCATGTAATAAGGCCTGGGTAACACATGTGAGGCAAAAGGGTCCACAAAATCTGGAGACATCCTTTTAAAGGGAAATTCTGTTTCTATATACTTAACACCTCTAGAGATGATAACCTCCCTTGTGTTTAGATCAAGCAGCTTGTATCATTTGATCCCATTCGGGTATCCAATGAAGACACATTCCTTCGCCCTTGGATCAAATTTCCTTCTACCTGCACTGAGAGTAGAACAAAGACACAAGCAGCCAAAGGTTCGAAGAGAAGCATATTCAACAGGCTTTTGAAACAGCAATTGGTAAGGATTCTTATTTCCTAAACATGCTGAAGGTGTCCTATTCATCAGGTATGATGTAGTTAACACACACGAGGACCAATACTCTATTGGAATGTTGGACTGTTGGACTGAAAGTAGGCTACATTAAGCAGGTGCTGATGTTTTCTTTCCACCACAGAATTTTGTTGTGGTGTTTGTACGCAAGACCGATGATGTATGGTTCCTTTTGTTTTGTATAAGTCAGACATATTAATACTAATGCATTATCAGTTTTATGGTCTTCACCTTGCACTTGAACTATGTTTCTACAAAAGCCAAGAAAAAGGGAATAACTAGACTAACTTCAGACATATGCTTGATCTTAAAAAGCCAAGTGAATATCGAAAAGTCATCTACAACGGCTACAAAAAATCGATGCTCTAAGTAGGATAGTGTATGGAAGGGTCCCCATACATACAAAGGATGAGATCAAACATTGTACACAAAGTCTTTCTATTACTAGGAAACATATTTCTCCTTTATTGGCCTTAGGACAGATTTTACAGAAACTATGAGACCCCTGATCAGCGTGTTTCAAAAGGAGTTTTAAAGCATTAAGCACTTTATTCGAGGGGTGTCCTAACCTCTCATGCCACAACTCACTAGACAAATTGTTCAGGAAAACAGACTTAGAACTAGAACCAGAGGTATGCAAATCACCAGACAGATTATTCAGAAAGACAGACTTAGGAACAGAGACATAATGTGATTGGTAAAGATATAAGCCAGCTATTTGATCACCCCTGCCAATCACTTGGTGAGAAGGGTCCTGTATCAAGAAGCCATTAGTCTCAAAAACAAACTTGCATGCAGTGGCGTTTGCTAAGGAAATTACTGAAATTGAGTTGAAATGAAACTTAGGCACATGCAGAACATTAGTTAATTCTATATGCTGATTCAGTCTTACCTTTCCTGCTTAGTTAACTTTCATAATTTAGTTATCTGGTGAAATAATTTTTCTCCCTGCAGTCTCATGCAACTCATGTAGTAAATCTATATTACCACAAACGTGTCCAGTCGCTCCTGAGTCAACTAACCAAAGCCTAGAATCAGTTATACCAGGTAAATTGAAAGAGAAAAAGGTACATGCTGTTTTCTCATGACAGCTTCAGCTCTGGATTGTTTTGCGGCGGTTTTCCTCCTTGCTGGTTCAGCAGCTCCCACTAACCGCTCAGTTGGAAGGGTGTGAGTTGGAGGTGGACCATGGTGTCCTCTGTTGTTGTGGATGAACCCTAAGATATATGGTTGCACTGACCTCCCTTCTGCAGAGTATCCACTGATGTTTGGTTGATTCTTGCCCCCATTGAGCCTTGCATTCTGCCTGAAACTTGGAGGGTATCCATGAACTTGATAGCAGGTCTCAATTGTATGCCCCTTCTTCCCACAATGAGTGCACACTGCGCTGCTTGAATCATTTCTTGAAGGACCATAAACCTTTTTGACTGTTTCTTGTTCCCCCTTTGTTGCTAGCATCACCATTCCACTTGTAAGCTCCTCCCCAATTCGAGCATGGCCAAGCACCATCGACCTCTGTCTCTCCTCTTGGACCAACAAAGGCAAATACCTTATTTATCGAAGCAGGGGATCCATCAAAAGGATGTGCCCCCAACTTGTGCATAAGACTCATTTAACCCCATTAAGAACATTAAGACATATTCTTCATCCTGATGAGTCCTTAACTCAGTCTGCCCACCACAGGTACACTGAGCAACAGGTCTGTAACTTGTTAGTTCATCCCGGAGGGTCTTAAGCCTGGTAAAATAGGTAGCTATGTTGTGTGTTCCTTGCGTAAGATTCATCAAATCCTTTGATCTGGAAAACTCTGGGCTTTTTGTTTGCCCGAACCATTCTTGTAAGTCCACTCATACATCTCTCAATGTGAAGCGATAAAGGATGCTGTCGATATTTCGTTCGATATTGAATTCAAGATCCAAGATATTACCACATTATTGTTCCACATCCAGGCATTGATCAAGTCTTGATCAGAATTAGCAGCCACACAAGACCCCCGTTCACAAATTCCTCCTTGTTTCTACCGTCAAGGCAATCAACATCGCCCTGCTCCAAGTGGCGTAGTTGTCTCACCTGAGCTGTTCATGAACCAGTAATTGCCCAGAGGTATCGTTGGCGTTCAAGAAGGACGGATTACTCAGAAAGGAGGTGATCGAGGACTAATGATGGCCGACTCTGAAGACGGCAGCGCTGGCGCTGTTGTTGAAATTTCTTCCATGGAATTCAACCTAATTGATTAACAAATTGCAGCTCGTTGTAATGATGATCACTATGATACCATATCAAAACAAGAAATTGAAGAAAGCGGTCTTTAACGTGGTTCGGATTTGAATGATCCTACGTCCATGAGGATATCTCCTTTACTCGATCTTCCTTTACAAGAGAGACAGAGTCTCCACACTTCTACGATACACACACAATTACACACACACAGAGAGAGAAAAATTGAACTAAATTATGAAACAAGTGAATGAACGCTCTGTATTTATGTTGGCGCCAAACACAGCTAACTTAAAACGTCTCTTATCCATCTAGCTAATGAAATCGTCGGCAGCTCCAGCGTCTTAATAAGTGGTTTGTTTTAGAAGGTTCCCGCGCGTATAAAGCGTTCCCACGCTTCTTCGCCTTTTGCTTCAGAGTTTGCTTCAGAGTTACTTCGAGCTCTGTTCTTCAAGCTTCAACTGCTGAATTCTTGGTTTGATTTCATCAGATATACACAAGAGATGAGGAAAATGTGGTACATAATGTCTTTTCGGTCATCAACTGAACCAACAAGTATACACACTTCCAGACATACAAACACACGCGCGACGACAAACCTATGACACTTCCGACAGACAGTGTAGTGAAACTTAAAATCTTGAGACACGCAAACTAATATTAGTAGACAACTTATTTACAAGCCACGCAGATGCTTGAAAAGGCAGACGACACAAATTTTATTTCTTGACCGGCGATAATAATCTAATGCAAAAACCTCTCTTCTCATTGCCTAGTAGAGGTGCGAAGCAAGCCTTGGAGCAACAAGAACTTGGAGAGGCGTGGCTTTAGCGTTAGTCATCCCAGCAGTTTCAGTCATATCCACGCCATCATCGTCATCGGAATTCTCCCTCCAAATATCAAACGCCTGCAATAGATTGGCTATCACAATCTTCAATATATGTACTCCGAGCTGAGACCCAGGGCATATCCTTCGACCCGCCCCAAATGGGAGCAGCTCATAATCCGTTCCCAACACATCCAAATCCTTGTTGTCACCTTCCAAGAATCTCTCGGGCTTAAACTAAAGCGCATCGCTGCCCCAAACCTTTGGATCCCTATGCAACTTCCATAGGTTCACCATCAGCCATGTCCCTTTTGGGACGTGATATTTGCCCAGTATGTTTGCATCTTCCGTGAATGCTCGTGGCCCGCCTAAGTGCCCCGCTGGGTGAAGCCTGAAAGCTTCTTTGCAGATTGCCTGAAGATAGACGAGGTTGTTTATGTCCGATTCTTGAACTCTTCTATCCCTTCCGACAACCGTGTCCAGTTCTTGTTGAGCCTTATTAAGGATGCGCGGATCGTTCACTAAGTGTGCTAGAGTCCACACTAGAATCAAGGACGTCGTGTCCGTCCCACCAGAAATCAAACTCTGCAGCATAATGTTATGGTATACAACGCATAAAAAATGAAGAGTGATGTCTGAATATCAATGAGAAAACAGCAGCCTATATATTAGAAGCTAGGTCAGCATACCACACAATTTGCTTTGATGGTTGTATCGACGTCGAGCCCACTTAGTTTCTTGTCGCTTCGTAGCTGTTCGAGCATCACGTCCATGAAATCTTGCTGCTGCTGCTGTTGCTGATCATGATCATTACTCTTCTTCACTTTGTGCTCTTCTAACCACACTCCAACGATTCGATCCTGTTGTGGTTGACAATGTGGAGACCACATTCCCGTCAACATAGTTGTCTGAGAATTGGTCAACCTCGGTTTTATCTTTCATACCCGAAAACGTCTAACCTATTTTCGTGGCTTTCCTTAGTAATGTGCAGGACTTATATAAGGATTGGAAGGGTTCAAACCGTGTGGAATAAGCGTGGGAGTGGAGGAGCGAAACTAGGAAGCAACATACTAAAAATAGGAGTCTTGAAGCTCAAGACAAGACCAAGTCGTTTGAGGCAGTCCAAGCTAACTTCCAACGGCCATATTGAAGTTAGTGGACGTTGTGGGCAGTATGGACGTTGTCCAAGTCGTTCAGAAGTCGAAGTACTTATACGAGACTTCATTTTACCGTTATGAACACACGAGGGAGACAAGAGAAAACGAGAGCGAAGCATACATTGAGTTTGAGTGACCTCGAGAGTTCTTTTATTGTTTAGCCTAGTATTCAGTGTGCAGAAGTCTTAGTACTTCGTAGTCGCTTGCAGGATCTTTTCGATTCGTAGTTTTCTAGGCTTGATTTTACTATCTACGGATAGTTGTTTTGTAATCCATCGTAATAGTGGAATTTCGCCATGAGGCACGCAGCAAGTTTCTAACTTGCTGCACAGAATTCTCATCTCGTGTTCTTTGTTTTTCGTCACTAAATATCGAGTTTTATCCGCTGTGCATTCTGTGTGAGATCGAGTGTTGCCTCAACATTTCAGTCAGCATTTACATCACCAGTTTCGTATTTAGTGTTTTACATCCATTCGGACCGTCCCACCATCAAAGTGGTATCAGAGCCTACGCTTGACGTGACTAAGCGCTGAAATCCTCTACAATGGATGTTACGAGTTCAAACTACATCGGCAAAGTCCCAGTTTTAGACGGCACGAATTACGCCTACTGGAAGGTTCGTGTCCGGCAGTGTATCAAATCCATAGATGTGCGAGCATGGGAATCTGTCCTCAACGGTTATACCCCACCTCGGACTGCTCCTGACGCTGACGGAGAAGTCGTCGACAAGCCGGTCGAACAATGGACGGTGGCCGAGCGTAACGCAGCTGAGTTCAACGACAAAGCGCTCAACACCATCTTCTCATCAGTGGACATATTCATGTTCAAGATCATCCAAAACTGCACGACGGCGAATAACGCATGGGATCTGCTTCAAAGATATTGTGAAGGTGACGCAAGTGTGAAGGAAACCAAATTGCGCATTCTCCACAATCAGTTCGAGAATATTAGGATGACGGAGGATGAAGATATCACCACGTATTTCGGGAAGCTTTTGACGATCTCGAGCGAGTGCGCCAGTCTTGGAGACCCGATCGCAAATAAGGTACTTAATTCTAAAGCCATCCGTACTCTAACCGAGAAATTTAATGTGAAGGTAGCAGCGGTCGAGGAAGCTCATAACTTGGCCAACATGGAGTTCAACACGTTAATGAACATCATGAAGAACTACGAGACCAACCTTGACGTACAAAAGAGGGCATCACGCGGCAAAAGCCTTGCATTGGTCAGTCAAACCATCCAAAGTTCAAACTGAGGATGAATCTGATGATGAGGAAAATTCGGCCATGCTGGTGAAGAATTTCGCAAAGTTTCTCAAGAAGAAGAAGAATGCTGAGAGAAATGCTGGCCCGACAGTTGGTCCAACATTTAGGAAGGGGCAGAATGTCAAAACTCAACCCTCATCTGCTCCGCCATTCTTCAAACGTAAACCAGATGGAAAGAAGAATATTGATTATGATTCAGTTAGATGCCATGCATGTACGGGCTGGGGTCACTATGCTAATGAGTGTGCAAACACACTTCGCAAAAGAGGGAAATCGTTTTGGGTGGAGCTTTCTGACGATGAAGATGATGGGGAGCCACCAAAAACATCATCAGTAACCATCCACTCTTTTCAGACTGCGAAGACGACGAAGATCCACAGATTGGATTCACTGCGGTAACAGATGTTGATCTGGATGTTGAACCAACATCTATCTCAGCATCGGAAAAACAGATTATTTTCGATTATGATGACTCAAACTGTTTTGATGGGTTTTCAAGTTCTGATGATGCAGATTTAGGTACTGATGATTGTGCAGCCTTGAAGCAAATTTCCACACAATTAGAGATAGAGAAGGCGAAAAATGCGCAACTCAAAGCCGCCGTTAAAGTGTTGTCCGAGGAGAATGAAAAGAATGAAAAGTAATCGAAGGTCTGCTTGATGGGATGAACAAAATGGAAGCTGTTTTGACGGGAAAGGACAAGGAGATCGACCAGCTACAGAAGCGTGTCGATAAGGCTGACGAGACGTTTGCGAGAATGAACAAGGGTAAATCAACCCTTGATGAGGTATTATCTCTTGGTATCTTTGATAAGCAAGGTCTCGGTTTCAATAATCAGCCCTCTTGCGATGTTCCTAAACCCGTGTCACAAGTTCAGCCCAATATAGTGTTTGTTAAAGAAAAATCACATGCTTCGACTAATGTTAGTGATACTACTAAAATCGCGAGTGTTTAGAAGAGTCCTAAGCTTGCTACTGTTAAGTCTAAGGATAGATCATTTAAATGTCATCATTGCATGCAATCTGGTCATATCAAACCGTTTTGTTGGAAGTTGAAGGGGGAGATTTCTGCGAAGAAGTCGATGTCGGCTGAAATGTTGTCCAACATTTCGCTCAACATTGAGGAATCTGTGTTGGAAGGAATGAATGGAGCGATTTCGGCTGGCTCACCTTCAAATTCTGATAGTTCAAATGCTGTTTTATCATCTAAGAAAGTTTGGGTACAGAAATATGTTCATAAATGCAATGTTGTATATACCTCCTTGCGAGCTAACGTGACAGGTTCTTGGTACTTCGATAGCGGGTGTTCCCGACATATGATGGGTACCAAGGAGTTTCTAAGCGATTATACGCCTTTAAGCAGCGGATCTGTGACGTTTGGAGGAGGAGCTAAGGGACGGATTCTAGGCCGTGGCAGATTAAATGTGGCCGACTTTCCTAGACTAAGCAATGTTCTACATGTCGAAGGTCTTGTGGCGAATTTGATAAGCATAAGCCAGCTTTGCGATGACGACCTTGAGGTACGTTTTAATAAAGAATGTTGTGAGGTATTTAACAGCAATTGTGTTCGAGTGATGGCAGGTAAAAGGTCAAGTGATAATTGCTACTTAGTCGGCGACAAATCCAACTCGAAGGACGTATGCCAACTATCAAAGGCCGAAGATGAGGTGGTTCTTTGGCATCACAAATTAGGGCACGTCAATTACCGAACTTTGGAGCAGCTTATCAAACACGAAGCAATCAGAGGCATCCCTAAACTAAAGGAGTTTGGTAAGGTTGTATGCGAGTCATGCTTGAAAGGTAAGCAAGTGCATGCCAGTCATAATGTTGATCCACATCTGCTCAACATTTCAAAACTGCCCACTGTTTTCAGTTGATACATATGGATTTGATGGGTCCGATGGAAGTAGATAGCATTGGTGGTAGGAAATATGCCTATGTGCTCGTGGATGACTTTTCTAGATATGCATGGATTTATTTTCTTAGGAAAAATCAGAATCATTTGATTTCTTTAAAACTTTCTGTGCCATGGTAAAGAATAATTTTTGTGCTCCTTTTTTCGCATTAGATCAGATCATGGTAGGGAGTTTGATAATCAGTCATTCAATGAGTTTTGTGATAAGAAAGGCATCATACATGAGTTTTCATCTCCTAAGACGCCCCAACAAAATGGGGTGGCCGAAAGGAAGAATAGGACTTTGCAAGAAATGGCTCGTGTTATATTGCATTCTAGGAATATTTCTAAGCGTTTTTGGGCTGAAGCATTGCATACGGCATGTCATATTTCGAATCGTGTATTTTTAGGCATGGTACTAAGAAAACGTCTTATGAATTATTGAATGGGAAAAAGCCTACGGTTAAGTATTTTCATGTGTTGGATGCAATTGTTATATGCTTAATGACCGTGAATATCTGACCAAGTTTGACTCGAAAAGTGATAAGTGCATCTTTTTAGGTTATTCGTCTAATAGCCGTGCGTATCGTGTATATAACTTGCGCTTGAAGTCTGTTCAGGAATCTGTGAACATTGTGTTTGATGATGCTACTGACCTCAGCGGAAATGCTCCACAAGTTGTTATTACAGACCTTGGCAAAGCTGTTGATGAAACAGAGGAAAATGTGGAGGAAAATGTTGAGCCAGCATCTGACTCAGCAACTGAACCTGAAAGAACGATGCAGAGGCTGGACCCAGCGAAGTGCGAAGAGATCCGCCAGCAAAGATACAGAAGGATCATCCCACTGACCTCATCATTGGTGACGTGAATGAAGGAAGGAAGACGAGAGACAAGCCACGCAAAGACTATAAGTCTATGGTAAGAAACGTATGCATGAATTCGGTATACGCTGAGGTACGCTTTATTTGCTTTGTTTCTGAGGTAGAACCTAAGAATGTCCTTGAGGCTCTCAAGGATAATATGGATTAATGCCATGCAAGAGGAACTTTTGCAGTTTGAAAAGAATCAAGTTTGGACTTTAGTACCACGACCTAATGACATTAATGTCATAGGTACTAAGTGGATTTTTAAGAATAAGTCGGATGAGCATGGTAGAGTAGTTAGAAACAAGGCACGTTTAGTAGCTCAGGGTTATACGCAAGTAGAAGGGATAGATTTTGATGAGACGTTTGCTCCTGTTGCTAGGTTAGAATCGATTAGGCTTTTGTTAGCTATTGCATGCTATCTTAACATCACTTTACATCAAATGGATGTTAAGGGTGCTTTTTGAATGGGTACATTGATAAGGAAAATATGTCGAACAACCTAAGGGATTCGAAGACCCCCATTATCCTAACCATGTTTTAAGCTGCAGAAAGCCTTGTATGGATTGAAGCAAGCGCCCCGAGCTTGGTACGCTAGGTTAGCCACCTTTTTACTTGAATTTGGGTTTGTACGAGGTGAGGCAGACCGTACTCTTTTTGTTAAAGGGTCGGTTCTGATATTTGATTGCCCAAGTTTATGTTGATGATATTGTTTTTGGTTCAAGCTCACATTCTATGTTAGATCAGTTTGTGCAGGCGATGAACACCACCTTTGAGATGAGCATGATTGGCGAGCTAACGTATTTTTTAGGGTTGCAGATTAAGCAGAGCAGTGATGGAATCTTTATGTCCCAGGAGAAATATGCAAAGAATACTGTTAAGAAGTTTGGATTGGACACGTCGAAGGTAATGAAAACGCCTATGGGGTCTACACAAAAGGTAAGTAAGGACAATGTGGGACAGAATGTTGACCCAACATTGTATCGCTCAATTATAGGCAGTTTGTTATATTTATCTGCTAGTAGACCTGACATCATGTATAGCGTATGTGTATGTGCTAGATATCAATCTGAGCCTAAAGTGTCCCATCTTAATGCGGTTAAGCGAATTCTTCGTTATGTGAGTGGATCGTGTAGCCTAGGATTATGGTTCTCGAAAGATACTAATTTGAGTCTTGTAGGCTATAGTGATGCGGACTGGGCAGGTGACGAGGATGATCGCAAGAGTACAAGTGGCGGCTGTTTCTTCTTAGGTAATAATAGTTGCATGGTATAGTAAGAAACAGAACTGTGTGTCTTTATCTACTGCTGAGTCTGAGTATGTTGCTGCGGGTAGTTGCTGTACACAGTTAATGTGGTTAAATAGCATGTTGTGTGACTATGGTTTAGAGTGCGATTCAGTCCTCATGTATTGTGATAACCTTAGTGCCATCAACATATCTAAGAACCCTATCCAGCATTCACGCACGAAGCATATAGATATAAGGCATCATTTTCTGAGAGATATGGTAGAGAAAGAGTTAGTGCGCATTGAGCATATAGACACAAAACATCAGTTAGCAGACATATTCACGAAAGCATTGGATTCTGAAAGGTTCTCGGACCTGAAGAAATCATAGGTTTGCACATGTCAGTCTGAATGTTGGTCCAACATTTGGATCAACATAGCATATGCCAGATTAGATTGTTACTGCTTTAATGTTTGATGAAATATTCTGTTCTGTTTTCCTGTGAAATGACTTGACTCTTCTTGACTGGTCCCTAAATGAACCTGATCCCTTTTGATAGGCTCTTGGTAATACGTCCCTAGGTACACGGCATTCGCTGTGACGATGTACTCTTTGCGACAAAAAGCCAATCCTTGTTGCATATAAGCATGCTCATAAACTCTTTGCTAGATATAGGTACTTGGTAATAAGTTTCCGTAGGTACACGGCATTCGCGGTGACGATGTATACTATGCGACAAAAAGCCAAACCTTGAGGCTTAGGGTATAAGGGCAGTGCATGATTTCGGTTAGATTAATAAGGTGAAAGGGTAATAAGGGGAACTGGTTTAGAGAAGGGTTGAGCAGAAAAGTCTAGGATTATGGAATTAGAATGTTGAGTCAAATGTTGAGGCAACATATGTAACAGTCAGTTTGGTATTGCTATTTTTTTATGTGCTTTCGTTTACTTGCTAGCTTTTGTCTTGCATTTGTCTTGCATTTGTGTCTAGTCTAGTAGATATCTCTCAGAATTGCATTAGAACACTCGAAGAACAGCATGTTACGCTTGTCTCAAGTGATCCTCAATGTCGCCTAAACGGTTAGTCTTACTTACGCCTACTTGGATTTTTGACTTGGTATTATTTGGTTGAAACATGGTCTAATGTGCTCTTTATGCTCACGTGAGTTACCTCTGCTTATAACATGTTCAGCTCAATTTTACTTAGGCATGTTGATTATCAAATTCGTTTCTATCATTTAAATTGCCTAAGTGAGTTTAATGACCCAACGGTTATTTTTTTTATGTCCACTCCCTCCACGTTTATTTGACATGACTGATAGGACAGTTTTTTTTTTTCGACTTGAGTGACCTTGATAACTTCCCACTACACAATCCCTAGTTACATAAGTCGAACTCCCCTCTCTGCAATTTTTCTAATTGCTCTTGAACTCTTTCGTACAATCAAGGGTTTATATTCTGTCTTGCATCTCCATTTCTTGAATTTATCTTTGATTTCTCTATGGCAAACTCACCTGTTTCTGAGTCCTAGAATGTTGGTCCAGATGTTGGTTCCACATTTACCTCAACATCGAATCTGCAGAAAGCGCTGAAGTGTCTGAAATGACAAGAGTACTTTTCCGATTGCTCAGAGAGAAGTTCGCTGAGGTTTACTTTCTTCCCAAAAAGGGGGAGAAGGTGTTTGTGCAGATGGATGGTGGAGATCATGACTCCTGACCAATGTTGAGTGACTTTGCAAGTGAAATTCAGGGGGAGCAGAAAAAGGAGCCAATCAGACAGGGGGAGTACAGGATCAAGAAGGAGCTGGAAATGACGCGGGTGCTGATACGAGTCAGAGTCCAGCGATTTAGACCATATGTGGCCTAGGTCGTTTTTGTGCATGCGCACTTTTTGTGCCATTTTGTTTTTGCATGCATCTGACTGTGCTTGTGTTTTATTTTGCGTGCGCGTGATTTTATGTTGCCTATGGACCACTTTGTTTTTTGTTTTGCAGATGTTTATCTTCAGAACCCCTATGGCTATGTACTAAGTTCTTAGTACTTGAATGCTTTAAGTGCCATTCTGTTTGCATTTACTCTAACCATTGTCTAATGTTTTGTGGTTGAGAATATGTGCTTTCAGAGGGAGTTTCTCGTTACGCCTAACTTCTGCAACGGTTTGGGAAGAAAGATAAAAAGGGGGAGATTGTTGTGGTGACAATGTGGAGACCACATTCCCGTCAACATAGTTGTCTGAGAATGGTCAACCCTCGGTTTTATCTTTCATACCCGAAAACCGTCTAACCTATTTTCGTGGCTTCCTTAGTAATGTGCAGGACTTATTAAGGATTGGAAGGGTTCAAACCGTGTGGAATAAGCGTGGGAGTGGAGGAGCGAAACTAGGAAGCAACATACTAAAATAGGAGTCTTGAAGCTCAAGACAAGACCAAGTCGTTTGAGGCAGTCCAAGCTAACTTCCAACGGCCATATTGAAGTTAGTGGACGTTGTGGGCAGTATGGACGTTGTCCAAGTCGTTCAGAAGTCGAAGTACTTATACGAGACTTCATTTTACCGTTATGAACACACGAGGGAGACACGAGAAAACAGAGAGCGAAGCATACATTGAGTTTGAGTGACCTCGAGAGTTCTTTTATTGTTTAGCCTAGTATTCAGTGTGCAGAAGTCTTAGTACTTCGTAGTCGCTTGCAGGATCTTTTCGATTCGTAGTTTTCTAGGCTTGATTTTACTATCTACGGATAGTTTTTTTGTAATCCATCGTAATAGTGGAATTTCGCCATGAGGCACGCAGCAAGTTTCTAACTTGCTGCACAGAATTCTCATCTCGTGTTCTTTGTTTTTCGTCACTAAATATCGAGTTTTATCCGCTGTGCATTCTGTGTGAGATCGAGTGTTGCCTCAACATTTCAGTCAGCATTTACATCACCAGTTTCGTATTTAGTGTTTACATCCATTCGGGACCGTCCCACCATCAGATCCATTCCTTGGCGTTCGCTGCCATTTTCTTCTCTAATCCACCTATGTCGAGCCTTCTCAGAAAAGGAAAAACGTCGGCGGGGATAATCAGCCCCGACAGGTAAAAGAACTCCCTCATCACCTCCCTCGTCCTCCGCCCTCCTCCGCCTCGCTGCCGTCGTCGTAAAACCTCTTCCGGCCACCATTCTCATGATCACGTTCGGGTTCAAGTCTCCGAACCACTGAGTCATGTCAACTGACAATCTCCCCTCCTTTAGCTTCCACTTATTGTAGAGCTCTTGACGTAGCGCGTGGCCTCCGACGCGGGGATGTTACTGAGCATCTCCAATCTTCGTCCCGGCAGAAGATGGAGGGAGACAAGCTTTCTCATGTCGCGCCAGTAGGTGCCGTAGGGTGTCCAGCCGAACATGGCTAGGTTGTACCCCAAGTGATAGGCTGCTGTTATGATGGGACGCGACGATACTGCTGCGTCGTGCGTGTGAACACAGTTCTTTGGCAATTTCCCAGTTGTTGACCATCAGTAGCCTCCGAATGCCGAGGCGGACAGTGAAGATGGGCCGTGTTTGTCGGCTAAGGAAGCTAAGTGCATGTGTGGGAGTTTAGTGGGGTCTTGAAGAGGTGGAGATGGCCGGTGAATGGCCCGTGCACCGCCGGCCACTGGCGGTGACTTGGCTGATGATGATGATGATGATTTTCTGGGAAGCAAGAAGAGGTAATAGCAGGAAAGGGAAAATATGAATTATCGCAAGAGCAGCTGCTAAGGTGAACTCCATGGCCGCTATTTCTTAGTGTTTTAGTTAGTGGTGGAGTGGTGTGGCTTAATGAACCCAAATATATAGGTATCGTACATGGTTAGAGTGAAGTAATGTAGTTGATTATCTTCTTCGAAACCATATTTTAATAAATCTCAAGTAAAATATGGTCCTTGCTTGCCTCAAAAAAAAGTCGTTTTGTTTTGTCTTGATTCTCAGTTTTCAATGATACAAAAAAGGAACTCTAAGTGGTGTGAGCTGCATCAAAGTGATATCTCACGATTGACTTCGAATAGCAACTCAAACTTGACCATAAATATCATTCGAGTGGTTTTGAAGACCCTATCGAACGACCATAAAATTTATTGTGTTAAATTTAATTATTTAATTTTAGTATGTATTTTATTTAAGTGAACTGGGCTTAAGTTTTAAACTCTAGTGAACTAGAATTGTAATGAACTTACAAGGGCTCAAGTATTATATATCAACATCTGGTATAAATTATAAACCTCTAACGCATAGTATGAGGGTTGTGCATGATAATTAATAGAAGAGAATTTTAGAGAATGAGCCTACCAATCCCTCTTCAAGAAACCACGCACACACCCCACGCTAAGTGAATTATTCCATTTATTTTCGTGGTTTAATTGCTTGAAATATGATTTAGTGGAAATCTAGGACCAAACATGCCTATTCGGATCGTTAAGCCACAATATGGTAAAAACGTCTTGTTTATGGTTTGTCACATTTATAATCGTTGCATTGATTGCAAGATATTTTTATCTCTAAAACTTCCGTTTTATTTCGACCAGACCACATATCATCAAAATTTCGAATGAGTTCGATAATTCAATTCCACGACGTGCACGGAGGAACTACTCCCATATTCATTACAAGTGAGTTTGAAAATTGAATAGTCAATTTTAGTGACAACTTATGGCCTTGGGTTTTCCTTGTTTAGTTAAAACTGTTGGTTATATTAATGTGTACCCACCAACTCGTTCCACTTGCATCCCCAAATTTCATAAAATATCCTTCTCCTAACCGGTTGAGATCACATATTCCAGTCTTTGTATTCACTCCGTATTCCAACGATCGTTACACCTCCCCCGTAAGTGCTAAAACACCCGTATACATCATAAATATATGAATCATTACAACAACGGCTCGTGATACCCATGTATAGATGGGTATCAAATAGGTATGACTTATTTGCCCATGTTGATATAATTGTAAAGTTATACATGGCATGTATAACACGCCTGCCTATTACACAAAAATAAGTTGATAACGCTTGAAAACACAAAACCACAAAGAGGTGGGTATATTCATAATTTTTTAGAAACACATTTTACCCCGATAGAAAGCCCGGCCACGTCGAACTCTCCTCCGCCTTCACCCTCTATCGACTGGCTGCGACGTCCAAATGATGATTTCTGTTAAATAAAGAGAGAAGAAAAGAAGAGAAGAAAATTGAGGAAGAAGAGAAGCTTATTGGTCTTTGCTGAAACAGAGCCCGTCATTGAAAAACAGAGTAATCATCAAATCAAAACGATACTCTGTAAATCTCAAACCCTAAAAAAAATTTGAAGAAGCGATGCTTTTCTAATTAAATTCTCTGTTGCACGGGAGGAACACTCCCTATTACCTCTCTCTAATTTAGGAAATGAAGAAGACGATTGCCCTTTGGTAATTTCTTTTTTTTTGGGTTTTTGTTTAGTTAAAACTGTGTTGATATATTAATGTGTGACACACCCAAACTCATATATCAAACACAATTTATATTATTACCACAAATAACTATTAGAACAATATCAAACATATAAAATATACTATCAACAACGATCCTTGTTACACCCCCCCACAAGTGCTTAAACCCATGTAATCATAAACAAGGATATCAAACGACAACAAGTGTTTATATAAAAAAATATTATTACGTATTTTCTATGTTAATATACAAAGAGTTAATAGGTGATACCAATCGCTCATGGGCTCCACTAATACCCAAATTGTGTAAAATATTTTCTACATATACTATCAGCATAATTCATAATTGGACGTTCCCATTTGAAAGGAACACAGACATTTTCAAATATTAATTTATTCTTCTCACGCGTTGCATTACTCGTTTTTCTTGTCACGTGTTAGAATTTTCTTTTATCTTTTCCTCCCTCATTTTCGGTGACTGTAAAGTCGTTGCAAAGAAGTCAACATAAGGGTTCCAATAATTAATGTTGTCCCTGTCCATAAAAATCTAGTGACGACCACGCATTTAGTTTAACCAGTTGTAAGGCACGTGACACTAGATTTGTAGAAATTCGGGCTGGGTCTAGTAATTATCCGTCGAGGCCCACGCACATGCGCCATACATTGAGAGGGGTTCCAGGCAGTGACGGACCCAGCTTTCAAGAGCTGGGGGTCAAAATTAAATAAGCCCAAATTGAGGGGTCAATCTTTATGACTTAAGAAAACGAAAAAAAAAAGTGATTTTGGGTATTCGAACCCACATAAAATGTTCAATGACTTTACCTATATTGACAATTTCCACTAGACTAAACAATTTTATCTGATTTTTACTATATACCAGCTACTTATGGACATTTTGGCTGGGGGTCGATGGCCCCCCAAGTCCCAACGTAGGTCCGTCCCTGGTTCCAGGATAAGCTTGATGGGGGTTCCTTCTTAAAACAATTGGTGTTTAAGAGGAGTGGCCTATCAAGCTTAAAGCCTTTTTAATTTATTCACAATTTCGGTGTGGGACTCTTTGTCCTTCACACGTGATATCTCAACACTCTCCCCTTGCGTGTGAGCCCATTTCTTTTAAATCGGACGGGGACGCCATTGTTCGAACCCACCATATATTTTTAATTGAGTCGAATCTCCTGCTCTGATACCATGTAGAAATTCGGGCCGGGCCTCTGATAATTTATCCGTCGAGGCCCACGCACATGCGCCACACATGAGAAGGGGTTCCAAGTAAGCTTGATGTGGTTTCTTCTTAAAACCAATTGGTATTTAAGAGAAATGTCCATCAAGCTTATAAGGCCTTTTTAATTTGTTCACAATTTCGATTGTGGGACTCTTTGTCCTTCACATAGTGATATCTCTAACAGATCATTGTCTTATTATTACATTACAGGCACCATGTTACTATACAAAACTATTAATTTATATCCAAGCAAACAAAAAAAAAAAGCACACGACAAAAATAAATAGCTAACTAACATTGATTTTCTATTTAATTAATTAATTTTGTTCAACAATATAGATTACAATTTTCATCATTTACTTTTACCGACGGTCTTGTAACGGCATTGATTTAGTTCTTCTCCGTCTTCATAATATTTGTCGGATTAACTATTTTAACTTGGACTTGTCGTCCTACCGTAGCTCGAAAAATATCATCTTTTATTGTCCAAACCAGTGGTGATGCATTGCTATGCCTATATAGGAGGAGTAAGCATTGCAATTGTTCAAACATAATATATCTTATTCAAAACACGTGCAAAAAACAATAGGACCGCATTATTCAACGAAATGTAAATACACACATCACACCCTCTTATTCAAATAATATCTAACTCCACGACGTCGGCGACCAAATAGAATCAATCGAACAGCATATGGCGTCGTCGTATTAACACCTCGCTACTTAGTATTAGTAAAGATGATGAGACAACCTCGGCGAAATAAGCACATCGAACGGCGTCGCCTTGCGATTTGTCATCCCAGCGCTCCCCGACATATCCACCAACTCACCGGACGCAGTACGAAAGTCGAACGCCTGAACTATATTCGCAAAGACCAAGTGCATCATCTGCATGCTGAAGTGGGACCCGGGGCAAATCCTCCGACCCGCCCCGAACGGGATCAGTTCGTAGTCCTGTCCGAAAACGTTGACGTCCTTGTGATCTCCTTCTAGAAACCTCTCGGGCCTGAAATCCTCCGCGTCTTTGCCCCACACCGAGGGATCTCTCTGCAGCTTCCATAGGTTCATTATGAACCAAGTGCCTTTGGGCACGCGATAGCCGCCATGCAATAACGTCACGTCTTTGCTGAACTGCCTAATCCCGCCCAACGGCCCGGCCGGGTATAGCCTTGAAGCCTCCTTTGCCACCGCTTGTAGATAACTCAGCTTGCTTATGTCTGATGTGTTAACCCGCCTTTCTTTCCCGACTACGCTGTCGATCTCTTCTTGGAGTCGCTTTAGGACGCGGGGATTGTTTAGTAAGAGCGCCAAAGTCCACTCTAAGCTTACTACCACCGTATCTGTTCCACCAGCTATCAAAACCTGCAGCAATCGTAATAAATAAATATAGAGATATATTAGCATGCATTTGGGTAAAAATGATATGTAAAGTTGATGATAATAAGTAACACTATATATATGTATATATACCAAGCAGGTTGCTTTGACAACTACGTCGGCGTCGTAGCCATCTAATGGAAGAGTCCCACGTGCCAGTTCTTCTAACATGGCATCCATGAAGTCTTGTTCGTGCTCTTCTTTCTTAGTCTTGCCTGCGTTGGCTTTTTTGTGTTCGGCCAGCCACACGTCCATGATGCTGTCCAGTTTCTTGGCGATTTCCTTCATCTTCTTCTCATGGCCGCCTATGTCCAGCCAAGCAAGGAAGGGAAAAGCGTCTCCAGGCACCATCATGCCCATGTAATGGAACCAATCCCTTACGACCCGGCGCTGCCTCTCCCCCTCCTCGGCGTCGGGCCCGCCGTCGAAGATTCTCTTGCCGACGACCATCTTCAGTATGACGTTCAGATTCAAGTGTCCGAACCAGTGCTTCATGTCCACCGCCAGAGCTTGCTGGCCAGAGGAAGAGTACTCCTTCGACCACGCCTTGTAAAGGTCCCCCACGGACTCGTTTATCTCTGAAGTCATGAGGTGGCTCATCGGCTCGAGCCTGCGGCTGGCGAGGAGGTTCATGGACATGAGCTTGCGAGATCCTCGCCAGTAGGGGCCGTACGGCGCTGAGGCTGACATGGCGAAGTCGTAGCTCATGCGCTGGTTTGCTCTGAACCTCGGACGGTCTGAAACTGCCACGTCGTGGGTTGTGCTTAGTTCCTTGATGATGTCCCAGCTGCTGACGACTAGGACTCGCTTCACGCCTAGTCGGATGGTGAAGATGGGCCCCACTTGGTCGGCTATGGAGGATAGTTTTAGGTGAGGAAGCTCGTCGGGCGATTTGCCGCTGAAGAGGCTGAGGTGGCCTATGATTGGGCGTGAACCACCTGCTTCCGGCGGAGGTTTAGGGCTTGCTGGTTCGATTTCTTGTTTGGTCTTATTAGTTTCAGTGAGTAGGAAAGAAATGAGATGATGGCGAAGAAGATTAACGTTCCAATCACGGACGACGAGTTATTGAATTCCATGGCGAACAAAGCCAGCTTTATTGGTTATGATTAATTAGTCTCTATATGAGAGAACTATAAAGTTTTTGCCTTGATGAAAAGTTATGCAACGAGCAGCGAGCTATATATAGATAGAAGCTCAGTATCAATGATATAACAGTGAGAGTGAGTTAATCTAGAAAAACAAGATTGTACTTCTTTGACAAGAAAAATGATGATCAAAAGCTGCCATCATATATGATCTAAAGACAATTTGTTTTTTATCGTATATAATATATAATTATAGGTATGGCGCAGGTACGTTGGTTGGTCAGCTGCGTACGATGACTCGTCTCTTCCATGTTTCTAGTAATGTCTTCATATATTAGGCTTTGAAATCAATGCAAAACTAAACTTTTTATAATTAACTGTGACGATAGTCCAAAAATATGTTTTGATTATATCTCGTGAATGGTGAACGCATGCATGGCTGATCGATTTTATGGACACTAACTATATAAATTATACTTGTTACATTAGATGTTGAAGTCCGACGACATTTGGAAAAGTATGTTCTTATGAAAACAAATTGAATGGAACTTCCACCGGCGAACAAGAAAATAACACGCATACGAACATAGAAAAAACTGCCTCGATCCAGCACGATATTCAACCGTACCTGTTGGAAATGTTACGAAATGGACAGCTTTAACGAAATTGGAAATGACTGTGAGGATAAATAGAACACAGGAATTTACGTGGAAAACCCCTTTTTGCTTGGGGGAAAAAACCACGGGTGAGGTAGGAAATTTATTACTGGTAGAAATAGGGGTTTACAACCTCTCAATCTATAAAGGAGAAAACACTCATTATCTCTCTTTATAGTTGGAGCAAATACCGAACAAACCTCTATTTTTTTCTTTCTTTTCTCACTCTCTCTTGCTTTGGTTTTTGTGTTGGTGTGATTTCTAATGAATCACTCATTTGCCTATTTATAGGCAAACACTTTCACTATAGTAAATATTATTAAGAGTAGTTGAGGTGGGTGGGTGGATCAATTCACCAACCCACTCAACCTACCCATCAATTTCCCACTTGAAGATTTGATTGATGACCAATCGGATCTTCACCATTCTTCTAGCTCGCATTTGCATATTAGTTGGATTCTGTCAATCCACAGGAGGAACGACACCACATAAACTTATCCACAGAATTGTTTTGGTCATGTAGTCTGCCAGATTATCTGCAGTGTGAACTTTTTGCATGTTCACAGTCCCCTCTTCCACTTGTTCACGAACAAAGTGGTATTGGACTCGGATGTGTTTGGTTCTTGAATGATATGCTGGATTCCTTGCAAGATGCAACGCACTCTGGCTATCACAATAGAGAACGACATTCTCTGTTTGTGGCCGAGTTCTTCCAGCAACATCTTCAACCATATTGCCTCTTTACTAGCTTGCGTAGCTGCGATATATTCTGCTTCCATTGTTGACGTTACAACAATGGACTGCAGTTTTGAACCCAGCTTACAGCACCGCAGCAAGATTGAACACATATCCGGTTGTGGATCTGCTTTTATCAAGTTCACATGCATAATCTGCATCAACAAACCATGGACAATGAAATCTGTACCTCCATAACATAAGGCAACATCAGAGGTTCCCTTGATATATCTGAGAATCCTCTTAATAGCACTCCAGTGCTCCCGGCCAGGGTTGGACATGTATTGGCTAACAACTCCTACTGCATGGGCAATGTCTGGTCTGTTCAGATCATTGCGAACATTAAACTTCCTACCGCCGATGCATATGGTAGTCGAGACATTTCTATCCTCTCGTCTCCATCGGTAGGACACATCTCGAGGATAGCTTGAAATTAGCAGCAAGAGGGGTAGATATTGGCTTACTATATTGCATGTTGAATCTCCGCAAGATTTTCTTCAAATAATTCTTTTGGGAAAGCCAAATATTCCGCTTGCTTCTGTCTCGAGAAATTTGCACACCAAGGATTTTGTTTGCCGGTCCCAAGTCCTTCATTTCGAATTCACTAGCCAGTTGAGTCTTTAAATTTGCGATACGACCTTTGTTGGGTCCTGCTACCAGCATATCATCGACATACAACAGCAACATGATGAAATCGTCATCGCCAAATCTCTTGAAATACGCACAAGGATCTGAATATAGCCTGTTGTAGCCAAGACTCGTTATGAAGGAGTCAAATCTTTTATACCAGCATCTAGGTGCTTGTTTGAGTCCGTAGAGTGATTTTGCCAATTTGCAAACAAGATCTTCTTTTCCTTGTTCCTCAAAACCTTCTGGTTGAAGCATATATATTTCTTCATCGAGGTCACCATGGAGAAAGGCTGTTTTTACGTCTAGCTGCTCAAGATGCAAGTCGAATGTAGCACACATTGACAAGACCACCCTGACTGTTGTAAGTCGTACCACCTGTGAGAAAATTTCATTGAAGTCAATCCCTTCTTTCTGAGCATATCCCTTTACAACCAGTCTAGCACGGTAGCGCTCTACCTAGTCATCACAATTCTGCTTGATTTTGTACATCTATTTGTTGCCTATGGATTTCCTTCCTTGCGGTAATGGCACCAATTCCATGTCTTATTTTTATAGAGAGCTTTCATTTCTTCTTGCATTGCTGAAATCCACTGACTCGCATCTGAATTATTCAGTGCTTCTTGGAAAGTAGTTGGCTCTCCATCCTCCGTTAGAAAATAGTATGCAATATTGCTCTCTATCTCATAATATGAGTGCCAACTTCGCGGCCTACGCTCGCGTGATGACCGCCATAGATCTGGTACTTCAGATTCGACTGGGTTGAGCTCTTCATGTGCCGGTTCAGCTTCAGAAGAATTATATTGCTCCAATTTTCATTTTACCGGTGTAGTCTTTGTCACGCCTTTTGAACTGCTATCATTTTTACTTGCTCTTGATCGCTATCCTCCATGAAGATAACATCTCTGGTGATAATCACTTTGTGGTATGTGAGATCCCACAAGCGATACCCCTTTACTCCATCAGCGTACCCCAAGAATAGGCATTTCCTGGACTTTGGATCCAACTTCGTCGTTTCTTGATTGTGGTATCGCTGGTATGTTGAACTTCCAAATATATGGAGATTTAGTCTGCAGGTGCACCAGTCCACATTTTCATCGGTGTCCGCATCTCTATAGCAGTAGATGGGGCCGATTCACCACATAACAGGCAGTACAGACCGCTTCGCCCAGAACTTCTTTCCAGACCGCAGTTCTCAACATAGCCCTTGTTCTTTCCAACAGAGTCCTATTCAATCGCTCTGCTACTCCATTTTGTTGTGGAGTGTAAGCTGTGGTGAACTGCCATCTGATGCCCGCTTCTTTGCAGAATTCAGTGAATTCTTTGCCAGTATATTCTCCTCCATTATGACCGGAGACACTTGATTTTTCTGCCGGATTCATGTTCAACTCGCGCCTTGTATGTCTTGAAGGTAGGGAACACGTCGTCTTTCTTCTTGATTGGATACACCCAGCATCTCCTGGATACGAAGTAGTTGGCTCCTCCTATGGATGGGACCGGTGCTTGCCATACATCAGAGTGGATCAATTCTAGAATTTCTTTGCTTCTAGAATTCGATGGGGAGAACTTCAGGCGATGATGCTTGCTCACAATACAATGCTCGCAGAATGGTAGCCATCGTCGTGAGACCAGGAAGTAGATTCTTTTGCGCAAGAATTTTCATGCTTGTTCAGACATATGACCAAGTTTCGTGTGCCAAGTCATCGTGGACTTTTCATTTGAACTTGTCGTGGCAACGGATGCCTGCCCTTCTTGCAGAGTTTTTCCCTTTAGCATATATAGATTTGCAGCTATCTTTTCTCCCTTCATCACCACCAGCGTTCCTTGGAAACCTTCATGATCTTGTTCTCCAATTTAATTTTGAAACCAAGATCATCAAATTGCCCAACGACAACAGATTTTTCTTCAAACCCTCCACATATCGCACAGCATGGATGGTACGCACAGTGCCGTCGTACATCTTTATTTGAATCGTACCCACCCCGACAATCTTCAGCGCCTGATCATTGCAGCTGTAGACATACCCTCCAAAGGTTGGCTCGTATTGATGAAACCATTCCCTTCGAGAAGTCATGTGAAAAGTAGCTGCTGAGTCCATGAGCCACACGTCGTTTGAATCTTCCCTTTTCAGCGATAGTGGTTCCGGCTTCACAGCAATTCCATCGTCGGTAGTGTTGGCGGTTTTTCTTGGGCATTGGAATTTTGTTTAGAGCCCAACAATCTTTCTTCAGATGACCTTTCTTGCCACAGTGGTAACACTTTATAACCTTCTTATTTTTTGTAACAAGGTTTTGGCATTTTTGACTCCCACTTGGACCAGACTCTCCAGGTCTTGTCCGTTTTCGGCTCACGCTTAGACCATGTGCTCCTGATTAGGCATGTCAATGGGGCGGGATTCCCCGTCCCCGCGGGGATCCGCCCGAAGGGGCGGGAATCCCCGCTATTTTATCCCCGCGGGGCGGGGATGGGAATAATCTATCCCGTTGGCGGGGAGGGGGCGGGACGGGGATTATAGTCCCCGCCCCGCGGGATCCCCGCCCCGTTCCCGCCAAATATAATCTATATAAATAAAATTATACCTAAAATAAATATTAAATATTTTTTTATACAAAATTATACTATTATAATACTAAATAAAATTTAAGTAATACTTTTTACCCAAACTGTATTATTATAATAAAAATACTAATTAAAATATAAGTTAAATAATATTTACAATTTATCTATATTATTAAAATATAATTTTTTTTGGCGGGGACCCGGCGGGGACGGGGATGGGACTAATTTTCCCCTGTTTTCGACGGACTCGCCTGGGCATGGATCTAATCCCACGTTGCTTTACCCTGATCTTGCCTTCGTCACTGTCAACGCCTCTGCCTGTTGGATATATATCAACTTGTCTCTTTGTTATTGCACCAACTTTTTCTTTGAGAACCGTACTGTAATATTATCGAAGATATTTTTTTCCACAGCTTGGTTGTTGATCAGGTGATGACGAGTTGATCATGGGAGTCTGGCGGGCTTGCAATAGAAGCTCAGCACGCTCGCTTGGCTCTATTTTGTAGTCCAAGTCTTTAAGTTGAGAGAACAGAGTATCAACTTGTTGATGTGCTCAGTCACTGAAGAAGATTCTTCCATTCATAGATGTTATAATTTTCTTTTCAGGAAAATTCGGCTGTGGAGTGACTTGACTTGATACAGCTTCTCTAGATGGTTCAGATTGCTTTCGCACTAGTTTTCTCTCCAACGCTTGATAATATGTCATCTGCTAATGTTAGATGAATATTGGCGATGGCTCTCCCGTCCATCTTCTTCCATTTGGCATCACTTATAATAGTTGTTGGTCTGCCAGTGATCGTCTCCAGACAACTTCTTTGAGTAAAATTGCCTTAATCCTTATTTTCCACAGTGAGTAGTTCTTTCCGTTGAATTTCTCAATTTTATTTTTAGCTGCCATTTTTTCCCACGTCGCTATCGTCGGAGAAATTCAGCAGTCCAGCCAAATAGCACTGATCAGATAATTTGCAGAAAGGGTAGCCACCAGCTTTCTAGACCAAAATTACCCTTCTAAGTAAATTCCCAGATGAGATCTGGTGGGGTCACAATGTATCCCGCTTGGCACCAGCCACCTAGACAGAACTTACTTACACAGTCTATGCCACGACTTGCCAAAAAACTCTTCCGTAATGATAAACCTTTTCGATATCCTTTCTGATGTGGAAGATCAGACAAAGCTGCAACCACAGAGCATAATCGGAATATCAATCAGGGCTGGCTCTGATACCACTTGTTACGAAATGGACAGCTTTAACGAAATTGAAAGTGACTGTAAGGATAAATAGAACACAGGAATCGTGGAAAACCCTTTTTTTTACTTGTGGGAAAAAACTACGGGTGAGGTAGAAATTTATTACTGGGTAGAAACAGGGGTTACAACCTCTCAATCTCTATAAAGAGAAAAACACTCACTATCTCTCTTTATAGTTGGAGCAAATACCGAACAACCCTCTATTTTTTTTCTTTCTTCTCTCTCTTGCTTTGGTTTTTGTGTTGGTGTGATTTCTAATGAATCACTCGTTTGCATCGCAAACACTTTCACTAATAGTAATATAATAACAACATTATTAAGAGTAGTTGAGGTGGGTGGGTGGATTAATTCACCAACCCACTCAACCTACCCATCAGGAGATATTTATTATTTACCGAGACTAGGGGTGTAAGATGAGTCGAGTCGGCTCACGAGCTCGATGAGCCGGCTCGACAAAAGCTCGGTTCAAGCTCGTGAAAATCGAGCTCGAGCTCATCACTATCGAGCTCGAGCTCGAGCTTTTCTTAACGAGCTCGAGCTCAATCACAGTTGTTCAAAAGCTCTCATGAACAGGCTCACGAGCTTTCTATTTTTTATATTTTTATATTTCAAAATTAAAATATATTAAATATAATTAATATTCTCACTTGAAAACCTTAGGCTTTTAGAAAATTATCAGCCGACTTTTAGCCCTTCCACCTCCACCATTCAGTCTTTCTTCGATTCTAAAGCATCCGCCCACCTTCCATTACACTCTGCAACACAGACCTTCACCTTTTGTCTTCTTCTTTTGTACATCATCGTTTCTGAAGCCCCATTGTGACACCAACATCTACATCTACACCCTTCGCATAGACTTGCGAGAAGAAACTTAGTGGCACTTCTACACCCCTTCACACTCTTGTAATTTCCCACTTTAGATGATATCCATTTACAGATTCGGCATTTCACAGAAATCAATTTCATTCACAAATGCATCTTTATGATTTTCTGTTATTTTTTTTACCTTTTTAACTTAGGCTCGAGCTCGGCTCGTAAGCTCGACGAGCAAACGAGCTTACGAGCCGAGCTCGAGCTCAACTATCTACTGTCGAGCTCGAGCTCGAACTTGAACTACGAAGCTCATCGAGCTCGAGCCTTATACAAAGAGTCGAGCTTGACCCATTTACACCTCTAACCAAGACAGTATGAAACAATTCATTTATATATATATATATGTATATATAAATTTATGGTGCCCAATAAGCACCTTATGTGGGCATCTGCTGATGAAGGAACGATCATGCCATTTCAACATCCCACGTCGACCTCTAATATTATGTGGTCTTAATTAACACCTTGTAGGTGTCATTTAATCGACATTTCGGATGTTGATGTGGCATATTGACGCGATATAATTCATTGACACGGAAAATGTTATGTAAGGCGTCAAATCCCACATAAGGTGCTCATAAAATCCTCATTATATATATATATATATATATATATATATATTTGAATGCACGTGGCGGCTAATAATGTTCTTAATTTTTTTTCTGATTTGTTCCTCGTGATCCAATCCAATTATCCAAGCCAGGCAACTTTTAGCTAGGATTGGACGTACAATGCTACAAAGATCTAAGTAATTTTGTCATCTAAATTTTTCCTCCACAAGCCAACGAATCTTCTCAATTATTGAGCACCCAACCCAATTATGGTCCGACAAGTACTAATATGATTCATGGTATATATGGACCGACCACTACACTTGGTAAGACATACGTCGTGGTCTAATCTAAGTAGGGGAGAACTCCATGGTTCGACGAGTAGATGTTCATCGTGATATATTCTATGGTTGCCGAGCAATATAATGATCCCATTTTTATATTCAAGAATGAGTTACATGATACTCGAGAGAGAATATAATTATAATCTGCATGCGTTGGATATATATTGATCCAGAGCAGCTTCATAATATTGACCAATGTGTATATACAAAACCCCATCTAAAGTACAAAAACACACACGATGAACATACTATACCGTTTTTCAAAAGCGATATTGCGAAAACGATACATTTGATCAGACAGACATTACAGCATGAGAGACTAAGATAAGCCCGATGCTCGAAATGCATCAATTATTATCATTTGACCCTTCGAAAAAGGCCAATTATTCTCACTTCATATAATTAAAAACCATACTAGATAGCCTTAATATAGATGTGGGGCTAGCCTTGGAGCGACGAGCACCTTGAGTGGCGTGGCTTTAGAGTTGGTCATCCCAGCAGTCTCCGTCATATCCACTGGCTCATCTTCAGACTCCTTCCAAAGATCAAACGCCTGCAAAACATTGGCCATCACAAGCTGCAATATCTGCACGCCCAAATGCGACCCAGGGCATATCCTCCTTCCCGCCCCGAAAGGTATCAGCTCGTAGTTCGTCCCCATGACGTCGATATTCTTGTGCGCGCCTTCCAAGAACCTCTCGGGCTAAACTCGAGCGCATCGCTGCCCCAAACCTTCGGATCCCTATGCATCTTCCATAAGTTCACCATCAGCCACGTCCCTTTTGGGACGCGATAGCCGCCCACGTTCAAATCTTCGGCAAACACCCTCGGCCCGCCCAGTAGGCCCGCAGGGTGGAGCCTGAAGGCTTCCTTACATATGGCTTGGAGGTAGACCAGCTTGCTTATGTCCGATTCTTGGACACGCCTTTCTTTCCCCACGACTGTGTCCAGTTCGTCCTGAGCCTTTCTCAAGATGCGTGGGTCGTTCATTACCTGCGCGAGCGCCCACACAAGCATCAACGACGTAGTGTCCGTCCCCCTGAAATCAAACTCTGCGACATGCATGCCATACCGAATAATTAGCGTTACACAAAATCTATGAATAAGCAGTCTATGTATTAACTTATTAATTAGGTCACAAAATAAACCATATAATTAACTACCACACAGTTCCCCTTGATGATCGTGTCGACGTCGATACCGCTGAGCGTCTGATGGCCGCGCAGCTCATGTAGCATCACGTCCATGAAATCTTGCGGCTTATTATTATTACCATCGATTCCGTCGTTCTTGGCCTTGTGCTCATCCAACCAAACCCCGACGATCCTATCCAACTCTTTCCACGTCTCCTTCATCTTCTTCTTCGTTCCCCCGAAGTCGAAAACGTCGAGAAAGGGGAAAACGTCGGAGGGTACGATGAGCCCCGAGAGGTGGAAGAAGTCCCTCATGACCTCCCTCGTCCTCTGCCCCTCAGCCGCGTCGGCCCCGCCGTCGTAGAACCTCTTCCCCGCCACCATCCTAAGCATCACGTTTAGGTTCAGCTCGCCGAACCACTGGCTCATGTCCACCATGAGCCGCCGCCCATTATCATTCTTCCACTCGTCGTAGAGGTCCTTGACGTACCTTTTGGTCTCTGAGGCTCGAACGTGGTGGAGGACGTCGAGCCTGCGGCTGGAGAGGAGCTGAACGGAGACCATCTTGCGCATGTCTCGCCAGTACGAGCCGTATGGGGTCCAACCGAACATGGATGCGTTGTACCCCAAATGGATGGAAGCGCTTATGATGGGGCGGGACGAGATGTTCAGGTCGTGGGTGGTGAAGAGCTCCTTTGCGAACTCCCAGCTGTTGACCATCAGGAGGGTGCGCATGCCTAGGCGTATGGTGAATATGGGCCCGTGCCTGTCGGCTAGGTCGGCTAGGTGTATGTGCGGGAGTTTTTTGGGGTCGTTGAAGACGTGGAGATGGCCCGTGAACATACGTGCGCCGCCTGCGACGGGCGGGGACGACGACTTATTACTGGCTGAAGAGGATGGTGATGATTTCTTGTTGTTGTATTTGCTTCTTGGAAACAACGTGAAGTAGTAGTAGGAAAGGAGAGGATGGTTAGCAAGGCAATGGCTAGCAAGCTCAACTCCATTGTTAGTCTTCTTTAGATACTTCTTTGAGGTGAGTGTATTAATTATGAAGAGCATAAGGAACATGCATTGTGTATATATATAGAGGAGGGGGATGGACGTTGTTTGTCATTAGTTGTGCGTGTATCTTTTGCATGCATGGTCATCAGAGAAGAAGGAAATATGATGTGCAAATAATAATAATTTGTGTTGGTCTAAAACTTTCAAATTCAATGAAGGCAGCGCAGCTGATCGTGTTTGGTCACTTGCGTGCCTTGACTTAAATCTTCCCTAGCTATTATACTAGTGTGATTTAGTAGTAGTATCGTATCGAAATCTTATGTGTATAATTAGTAGCATTCAAAATCTGAATAATTTATTGAATTAAGATGGACTATTTGCTATGAATGTTGGAAAATATCATCTACTACGGTTTCTATTATTATATTAGGGATAGAGTAGTATTCAAAATCTGAATAAGTTATTGAATTAAGATGGACTATTTGCTATAATTGTTGGAAAATATCGTCTACGGTTTTTATTATTATATAATTTATATTAGGAATTTTTTAGACCCAATTCAAGTCCAAGCTCATATCGTGGTTTCGAAGACCGGTCACAAATTCGGTCCGGTTTTTTTTTTCTAATTTTAAAATAAATAAAATATTTGTTTCTAATAAATTATACAAAATAGGAAAAACTAATAAATTAGTTTGGTCTAGTGGTGAAGTTTGGGTATTTATTCAATTTAACCCCAAATTCATAGATTTAATATTTAACATACAATTAATTTTAACAAACACTGTAGAAAACGACCCATAGGCGACGGCTTCGGCGACGGTTCCTCAAAAACCGTTATAGTGGACGCGGTGGCACTTTCGTAATTTTTAGTTTTTGTCTATCATAGGCGACGGTTTCTTGTTCAAAAACGTCGCCTATAATTGGCGAAAGACTCCGGCGACGGTTTCCTCCATAATAACCGTCGCCTATATAGATTATTACCTTAATGTTTTTTAAATATAAGCTTGGGCGACGGTTTCTACGATGATAACAGAAACCGTCGCCCATGGTCGACTTATTTTTTTATTTTTTTAATATGAGCATGGGCGACGGTGTTATGGTCTAACAATTGATTTTTTTTTTTTTGTTTTTTTGGTATGTTATGGGCGACGGTTACGTATTTTTTGGATAACAACCGTCGCCCATGAGATCTTTAAAAAACCCACCTTCTTCCCACACTTGCCAAAATCTAAGAAAACTAAAAAACAAACGCGCGGCTAGGCATTTTCGGCGATCGTCAAGCGATTTCCAACTCTTGGAGCTGGAGAACACAGTAAGAAGACTATTAAGCAATACCCTATTTGTATTTTGCGATTTACGGCTTATAATTTTCGAAATTCGCAATTTTGTGAAATTGGATTTCGAATTTTTGGATTTTCCGAGCTGATTTATGCGATTCATAGCTTATTCTTGTGGTATATTGATATAAGGTGATATGGAGCTTGATCTTGCGAAAATTGGTTTTTGCGTGGGACTTTGGACAATTTGAATTTTTCGGTCGAATTTGGTCGCGACCTCTTCTCCCTCGGCGACCACGGCTCTTTCCGACGATATCGGGCTACGACAACAAGGTAAGATCTATCATAACCATTTTCCCTCATTGTATTTTGCGATAAAATTTTCGAATTTCGTAGTTTTTTAAAGATGGGTTTCGAATTTTCGGGTTTGCGTGCTTGTTTTATGAAACTCATAGCTTATTCTTGTGTTATATTTGATATAAGGTTGATATTGAGCTTATGTTTGCAAAAATTAGTTTGTGGGCAAATTTTGGACAATTTATGATTTTTGGATCGATTTGGCCGCGACCACTCCTCTCTCGGCGACTTTTTCGGCGACCATGACTCTTTTCCGAAATACGGGCTACGACAACAAGCTAAGATCTCTCATAATCATGGGTATTCGTGCATAATTTGGGCTTAGTCCCTTCTTATATTCTATTTGAGGTTGATATTGAACTTCTTTAAGTTTTAAGTTTATGTGTATCAGTATGTTTTAACAATATCCTCTTGTTTAATGTTTTAACAATATCCTCTTGTTTAATGTTTTATAGATGCTAGAGAGCTCCTTCTCTTATGGCATCAAAGAGATCAACAAAGTACGGGAATTGTGGGCAGAGCACTTACGAGCCTCCCTCTTGTAGGTTAGCGTTTGCGTTTGACATATGTTTATGTATGTTGGGAGATATTTGTGGATGATGTAACTCTTGATTGTATTGAAGATTATTAATTTGTTGATGATAGATTTGTTGGATTGATCTTTGGGTGATTTGGTTGTTTTGGATTACATTGATGGGCATGTGAAAGAGAAAAAAAAATAAAAAAAAATATTCACATAGGCGACGGTCCCGGCTTAGAAACCGTCGCCTGCTTAGTTTTAAAAAAAAAAATTTACTTTTGGGCGACGGTTTCTTCTTAGAAACTTCGCCAACAACCGTCGCCATAACCTATCTTGTCGCCCAAAATCACGCACATGGGCGACGGTGCTCTGGGCGACGCACAGAGAAACCGTCGCCATGACGAAAGAAACCGTCGCCCATGAGTATTTCTGTACAAGTGAAACCACGCAATTTACTTTTATTTAATTTTACCCCTAATTTATAAAATATAAGTTGGAAAAGGTTCTTAAAAACATGTATTTTCCATATTATTTGATTGGTCATATATAAAAATATATATTTATTATATTTAAAATATTTTTACTCCGGTTTGAATTGCGATTTTATACCGGTTAAACCTAAAATTTTCGGTTAGTTTAGAACCTTGCTCTATTGCATGTGAATTACCTCTCTAAAACCAATTGATCGACAATAGAGGAACTTAGTCGATGATCAACTATCCGACGTGGGAAGTGACTTTTGATCCAACATCTGTGAGGTAATGGCGTACGTAGACGACATAGACAACCTAAACAACTTGAATTTAATAAATAGCATGGTTTCTTGTCTTGTTGCTTATCTTCGTGATCACGTGTTTGAATAGATTTTTGTTTTTTTTTTGGTCCTTTTATAGGCGGCAGAAATTGGGAGATTATGGATTGATTAATTATAAATGCTAAACAGCTGACGGACAACGCCACTGATGACGAAACTTGGGAGTATATATCAAAGGCTACGATGAAAAGATAAAATTGAACTTGGACTGAACCTGCGAACAAGAAAAACATACACACAACTTAGAAACATATGCCCATAGTTTTCAAACCTTTGACTCAGTGTGCTTGAGATGTTAGAATCTTCAATATACATGATTAATTATCTGTACAGGATACAAGACTTAATGCTTCAATTATTCGTAAGATTTACTATATAATTTTGACTGAATACATTTTTTTCTTCTAGAAATTTCAAGGTACTACAGTTCAATGTCAATTATTTTAAGACATGTTTGATTGTTCTTTATCGACGGTAGTAACTTTTATCTTATGAACTGCTTGGGATATATATAGTTTTACTCATCCAGATTAAGTGAGGTATCCCCAAAGGAAAATAGTAAGGAAAGAAAAGAATGTGCGAAATAATAAGGGATTGAGGAGCGGCGAGCCTATTCATCGTTTTTGTAAGGGCAATTTTCATTTCAGGCCCCTCTATAAGTATAATTTAGGGTTCAGACCCTCTTCGAAAATATTTAGTTTTAAGGACCCATTTTTATGCAGTACCAATTTATTACTCTTACATACCAGTATGTTGAAATTCTGTACCACAAAACCATAATTCGGTATCAGTTTATGATATCTGATACCAGTTTATTTTCTGCAGTACCACTTTATTGCTCTGACATACCAGTATGTTGAAAGTTTGTAACACAAAACAATCATTCTATACCGTTCATATATTTTTCATACCACTTTTTTACACCACATAAAATGGAGTCCTTTACCTAAAAAAAATTCTTAAAAAGGGCCTGAATTCGAAATCAAACCCTTAAAGAGGCCTGATTTCGAATTGACCCCTTTTTGTAACGCCTGGCAGAAAGGGAAAGTATGGGCTGGAATTGGCCTTCGATGAAATTGAAGATCAAGTTAATAATATACTAAAACAAAGAACGGCTGATAATATACTAAGCTTGATGCTAAAAGAAAATAATGGGAAGGTGGCCGAAGACTAACGTTGAGCCCAATGGATTTGGGTCACAAAAACACTTGTGGTCGTTCTTTCATTTCTCCTTCGACTAATAGTCTAATACGTTCGTTTCAAGAAATTAAATATTATTTAATCCATGAAAATGAGAAAATTTATAACCCATACTCATCCAGTAACATTATTTCAACTGGGTCAACTCGTAATACTACATGGTTTGATTGGTGCCGCTTGGCTTGACCGACTTTTCGTATAAATTAGAAATTAAAGGGTCCTTCCTGAAACAATTGGTAATAGGAGGAGAAAACCCCTTATATATATAGCGGTTCGAAGAACTTGGATTAGTAGGTGTGGGACAATGCCCAAATTATAATCTCAACAATTGAAGCAGACATCAAACTACTAAAATCGACGACGATATTAAGTATTCCATTTAAGGAAAGTCACATACCAAAATCACTCTTTCATCTGACCTGACACCTAGGGCTGAGAAAAAATATTCGAAAATCGGATTTCGATCCGGTATCCGGTTTTCAAAACCCGAAAAAAAAAGGATATCCCGTTTTAAAAACCGGACCGGATATCCGATCCGATATTTTCTAGAATAAACCGGATCAGATACGGATAGTGGTTTGTCTAAAATCCGGACGATATCCAATTTTATATTTAAAAAATAATAAAAAATAAAAATAGCATAAAAAGAAAAATGAATATTCAAAAAGAAAATAAAAAAAATCCTCGAAGTAGAATATTAAATATATATTAGATTGCAAAAAACGTTGTTAGAGAATTGAAATAAAAAAACATAAAAAAAAAAGAGATGCAAGTTAAAAAATCAATGTGATGGCACTGCGTTTATTATTTGTTATGTAATTTTGAATAATAAATTCACATATTGTATCAATTACTAAATGTAGAAATTCTTATATGAAAAAAATATATTTTTTTATTTTGATAAGAAATAAAAAATGATTTTGAAAGAAAATAATAGAAAATATAAGAAAAAATAAATTTAAAACCGGATGCGGGCATCCGCTTTAAATATCCGAGTAAAGAGGATATCCGAAAATCGGATATCCGATTAAGAGGACCGATACGGATATCATTTTTTGATATCTGAAATTTAGATATCGAAAATTCGGATATCCGGTTTTGTTCATCCCTGCGGTGACACCGATATATAGAATAGACTTCAAGCACACACACACACACACACAACAACATGATTGCAAATGGACGATATTACATTTAAAACATCACGAAAACAACATGCGGCAAGACTTAATACATTATAATTTTATATTATTATTAGTAAAGGTGAGGTGGCAATCTGGGAGAAACAAGAACGTCGAGCGGCGTGCCTTTGGCATTCGTGCATGGAGTAAGATGTAGCAAAATCAACGACCTTCGAACAAAGGATATAAGTTTTTTTTTATTTAATCACCAGCACGCAGTCAAATCTCTTTCATTACATTCTCTCATAATCCAGTTTATCCGACTGCAAAGAATCCACAGACATATAATTATGTATTTAGTTTTAAGATACATATATTGATGAACTATTATTAATCATCCATAACGAAAGTTTTTTTTTTTTTTTTACCTTGATAAGCATGTCAGTCGGTAACCAAGCGGCGCTGTTGGTATACCAACCCACGCAATCTAAATATTCATATAAGAGAGACGAAAAAAACAAAGAATGAAAAAAAAGTACTGATAATTGAGAGGTGGTCGTCATGAATAACACTTACAAGTGCGTATTCTCCGGTCTCAAATATGCGCAGATCAAGAATCTGATACATGATGGATGATGAAGTGAGACGACGACGTGGTGTTAGCTTAGCCCATCCATGTTATTATATTGTATCATCCCAAAATATATAAATCTTCAAAACGCATACATTTACATACATACATACCTCTCCCCTGTCTTGATAGATGTAATCCAGCCCCTTGTAGTAAGGTGGATGCCCAACAGACAAATACTGACGATAGATAGCGAATTAAGAGCTATATCATTTTCTAACTCAAAGGTTCATCTATCGCCCAAATACAATATACATACATTTATGCTGTTGAGATACTTCTCCTTGTCCACTCTAACAATCTGACCTTTGTTCACTGAGGCAGCACAAGCAGGCGCGATTGATGATGAACATAGAGTATGTATTAACTAATAATATAAACATACTTACTTGAGTAAACTATCTTCTTCTTCGGAAAACCTTCTTAGGTGCTTCTTGTTGTTGGGCGGTTGTTGTTTTGCATCAGCAGACTCCGATGATGATGATGATGATGATGATGATGATGCAGATTCTACGGCGGCTTTGATTACTGATCGTTTCTGGTTTCGAGATAAAGATTTTGATAGGTTGAATAAAAAGAATAGGGAAGAGTTTGCTGCAAATGTTGTTGTAGTAGTTGCCATTGATTATTGAGAGATGAGTTCCCTTGGCTGTGCTGTCTGTGCAAGAGATAAGATTTGCGTCTAGTCTAGTACCAAAACAACAAGCCATGACCCTTTTCCATTTAATATTTTCTTTTGATTAATTAGATATATCGGACGGTTATTTTACTTATTTAAATATATTGCGGCCCACCATTTTAATGAGGCCCAGCCCAATTCAAGTTTTCACTCCATTTAAAATTTACCTCACAGAAGTAGAAGAAAGAAAGAAAAGAGCTAGCTAATACACTTCCCTTCAGCTCACTTCAGTTCAGCTACCCGCCGTGGGCCAATTTCATCGATTATAATACCATCAACTGCTAAAAAAAAAGGTATGTCATTTTCCTATAATTTTGAGGAGGAACCAGTGATTCATGTGAGGAGCTTTTGATTTCTTCAGTACGGCATTCAACCTGTTCGATAAAATGTCCCTGAGAAGAGTCGAGTATTTGCTGGGAGTGTTAACCGGCTCATGGGCTGACGTCTTATGGATAGAACTTGTGGCTCTCATAACGTAGTAGAATGTTGAATGTCCCTTCGTTATTTAGCTAATTGAGTTGAGACGACTGTGTGCAGCAAGCATGGATGAGGAAGCTTCCAACTCAGCACGGCGAATGTCGACACGCACTCGTAAGATGGCTTCCAAAATGTCTGCGGCTCTAGCAAGCAGCGACAATCGGACTCAGGTCTGTGTTTCAGGATTGTTAGCAGTATCTATGTTCTGCGCTCCTCATTGAGCTTATTTCTTAGGCACTTCTGCTCGCCTTGATGCTCTGTGAGAACGACAACGCTGGATTAGAGACAGTACAGGTGGACAGCGATGACGATGCCTCATTGGACGACGATGATCAAGGTCTCTCTTGGTCTTGCATAGAATACAAA
>JAPQWV010001904.1:0-69489 GCA_027422505.1 Craterostigma plantagineum | reverse complement strand
AAATTTAATATGACCATGAGTGAAGCTGCTGTAAATATTTGTATCCCACATAGTAATTGTCTGAAGTCCACACCGACAAGTAATCATAAATTCACCATAAATTCCACATAGTAAATTGCTTAATTAGACCCTAATTAATTCCACCACTCAAATTGGAAGAGCCTCAGCTGAACGAAACGACTTCATTCATCATAACGCTGTTTTGACACCCACATTAGTAATAAAACAACAAAAGTCAATTCAAACAATAATGTGGAGTGTTCATCTGTGGAGTGAGTTGATTATGACGAAAAATTATAAACCCCATCTTCCATATTATCTTGACCAAAGAAAGAAATATAATAAACCTCGTTAAAAATTTACTAATTTTAGTACAAAAAATAAACCGACCTTCTTCCATTATTCAAAAAACAGAGATCTCAAAGAGCTGTGTTCAGACATAAGATTGGATCGTAGAATACATATACGGCGCAGATTCTCAATCCATCAACGTCAACCCTCGTTTCTTAAGCCCATTGTTTACTGAGAAACATAGTATAATGTGCTCATCAATTGCTTTTAGAAAATAAACAATTCACTAATTTATAATGCTTGGAGGTGGGTTGTTCTGCTCGTGATTCAAGAACCTCAGTGCATGTCGTTCTCTTCTTCTTTCACTTTTTTCCTTTTCTTTTTGTTTCGAAATTATTGTTCATTTCGCCCCACAAGCTTAGATCTGTGCTGCTTTGCCTGAGAAGAGGGAATCCCATCAGTGTTGAGCTTCGATTTCCTCAGATTTAACCCTTGGGTTTCGTCTGAAGAAAAGGAAAAGGGGAAAAAAAAGGGGTAAGATGAAGGGTCAGAATAATAATAATGGTGAAAAGCTGGCGTGGGATTCAACGAAGACGCACCACCTCCTTTCCTCCGCCGGCGGGCAGGGTAATAACGCCGCCGCTTGTAATATCAAAACCTTGCCAAGCTAATGATGTGGTTGATCCTCTTTGTGTCGGCGACCTACGTTGTCTACACTCTAAGCCTCCTCTCCTCTTCACACACATCTTGCGACGACCAAATGTTTAAGTTCAACACCCTTCACTTAGCCCAACCCACGAACCACACAACCACACCTCTCCGCCGCCGTTCCAAACCCTAAGGGGCGGCGGCGAGGCGGAGGCGGAGGAGGAGTCGACCCAACTGGGCTCGAGCACATAGTCTTTGGAATCGCAGCTTCCTCAAAGCTATGGAACAAGAGAAAAAATACATAAAGCTATGGTGGGAGCCTCGCCGGCGTATGAGAGGCACTGTTTGGCTCGACAGCCCAGTAAAAACCTTAAAAAAACGAGTCCTTTTTCTGCCCGAAATCAGAATTTCTTCAAACACTTCGCAGTTTCCTTACAAGAACAAAAAGGGCCATCGCCCGGCGATAAGGATTTCAAGAATCGTGTCCGAAACGCTGAGGTTGGGATACGATGATGACAGCGTTAGGTGGTTCGTGATGGGGATGACGATACGGTTTTTGTGACGATAATTTGGTTAGAATCTTGAGGAAATACGATCACAATCAGTACTATTACATTGGGGGGTCGAGCGAAAGCCATCTTCAGAACATATACTTCTCTTACAGCATGGCCTACGGCGGCGGAGGATTTGCGATAAGCTATCCCATTGGCGAAGGCCCTCGAGAAGATGCAAGATCGGTGCATACAAAGGTATCCCGGGCTTTATGGGTCCGACGATCGAATCCAAGCTTGTATGGCCGAGCTCGGCGTCCCCTGACCAAAGAACTTGGATTTCATCAGGTTTTTGCTTAGCCCCCCCTTTCTTTTGTTTTAGCTTTCTTACGCGTGTGTAATGGATTTAGGGTGCATTTGGTTTGCGGAATTCAGTTAGGGAAAGAAAAGGAAAAGTGTCGAGGTACACCAGCAAAGCGAAAAGTATCGTTGTTTGATGGGTCAACTTAGTTTTCCACACATGAATTCCGCAAATCAAATGCACTGGTGCGTTTGTTATTGCAGAATTCGATGCGGAAAATAAAGGAAATGTAATTGTAGGACACACGAAGTGTAGCGTACAATGGGCTCGAAGCGTACCGCTGTACTTTTTCGTTTCTTTCTGCATTTTCTGCATAACAAACGGTCCTAAGGCTGTTAGATCATGGAACGTGGCGAGGAAAGAAAACTAATGAGAAAATGAATTTTTCCTTGCTTTCATTTCCTTTTTCCTCACCGTTCATGACGAAATTGATTTTCCATGGTTTAGGCTTTAAACGTAGTTTAAACTTTATTTTTATCTATTCCTCTAATAAACCAAATATAAAATGTATTTTTCCTCTTCCATTTCTTTTCATTTTTTCACTAAATTCTTTAAACCGAACACACCCTGAGTTTCTGGGTTTTGTTATGATTTCTTGACAATTGCAGTACGATGTCTACGGCAATTTATTCGGGCTCCTAGCCGCCCACCCAGTGGCCCCGCTCGTCTCGCTCCACCACTTGGACCTGGTCGAGCCCATATTCCCGAACGTGACTCGAGTCCAAGCCCTTAAACGGCTCAAGGTCCCCATGGGGTTAGACTCGGCGGGGCTAATGCAGCAGTCCATCTGCTATTACAAGTCCAAGGAATGGACCTTGTCTGTTTCGTGGGGATATGCCGTCCAGATATTTAGGGGGATACTGTCCCCGAGGGAGGTCGAGATGCCTTCCAGAACGTTCTTGAATTGGTACAAAAGGGCGGACTACACTGCGTACCCTTTCAACACGAGGCCCGTGATGAGGAACCCGTGTCAGAAGCCGTTTGTGTTCTATTTCTCGAGGGCGAGGATGGAATTCGGGACGAATCGAACGGTTACCGAGTATGTGGGGTATAGGGATTCGAGGCCCGAGTGCAAGTGGAAGATTGAGGATCCCGACGGGATTGAGAGGGTCGAGGTTTATAAGGAGATCGATACGCATTTGTGGGATAGGGTAAGTTGAAACTCTCTCTCTCTATCTCTCTCTCTCTCTCATTAAGTTTGTTGGTATTCTGTCTATATTGCGAATTGGTTTTAGAGTGGAACCAACATGACTTATGGGTTTGGGCTGAGGTGATCAGAAAATCCTCACACGGACGATTTCTGGTTCCTTCCGAAGCAAAAAGATTTTCGACAATTTATATCTATTTACTTTGTGCTTTCAAGATTTTGCATTTGGCTTCATCGGCCATTAATTTCTGCATTCGTGGCTGACGTGAGAATCGGAAGATATCATGTACTGCACCGATCGATCGGCGCCACGTTAGCTGCGAATGTCGGAAAAATCAAGGCCGTTTTAGACGGTCGCAAAAATTTGAAAAGTTGATGTAAGTAAATTAGAAATGGACGGATAAAACTATTTAATTTTTTTGTTTGTTTGTTTTTCACTATTGCTTGCATGGACAGCCAAATTAGAATCAAGATTTGGTATTGACAATTACTATTAGATTTAATATGGTTTGTAATAATATATTATACTTTTGCAGTCGCCTAGAAGGAACTGTTGCAGAGTCATAAGCTCACACGGTAAGAGCTTGGTTTTGGATGTGGGGCTATGCAAGGAAGGTGAGATTGTTGAAGTATAAAAATTAAAATATAAAACTTGGTTCAGGGTAGGGTATTTATGTGACTGTGACTCGAATTCGATAAATATTATTTAAATTTTGAGTCTCGTTAGTACGCATGTAACATGTAAGTCGGAATCGTACGAATAGAAAAATATTTTGATGGCGACATTGTCCGCGCGTGGGAAAAAACCATTTTTGGTCCCGATGTTTACCCTATGGGCGCTTTTGGTCCCCGATGTTTTCACTTGCCACATTTAGTCCCTCATGTTTCTTAATTTGAACCAAATTGGTCCATCTGTTAAATCCACGTTAATTTAGACGGAATATGTCAGCATTAGCGATGGAAAAGTGGGCCATTATATGTAATTTACCTTCCTCGTGTAACTATCATGAAATAAAGTATAAATTGTATATGTTTGATGGAATAGGTAATTAAAAGGTAAGAAAAATAAAGATAACAAAAAGAAAATTTTCGTTACAGACAGGGCCCGGTATGGGCTAGACATGGGAACCGGTCCAACCTGACGCGGCCTCTTGGCTCTGGTCGTGAGTCGTGTTTTCCGGCCCGAATCGCCGCCGTTCTCGACAGTTTTCGTTCCTTAAGTTTACGTCCATGTAAACAAAGTTTCCAAAACTTATTTTTAACATTTTATTAACGTCTCTAAGACCATTAAATTAATTTACATCTCAAATTAAAAATACTATAATACATATATAGGGATAGTGATGGATAACGATGAAAAAAAATTCCAGTTTTATTAATGTACCTAAAAAAGTTACAAAAAAAATACAAAAGAAACGAGAAAAAAATATAAAAAAAAGAAAACAAATACAAAAAAGAAAAAAAGAATAAAAATAATTACTAAAAATACGACATTAAATCCTTATTAAGTAAAACACACGACGTCGCCTCTTCATCGTCTTCAGAACTTGATGCTTGGAACTCGTCGATCGCATTTTCCGCTCGGGTTCTTGGACTCGGAGGTGACCAATCCTAAGCAACGTAAGCATCGCAAGAGAACTCGGCTTAAGGTTCGTTCATCTATCTCCAATAATACGACCGGATGTCGAAAATGCGGATTCTGAAGCAACACTTGACGCTTGCACGGCTAGAACATCTCGAGCTATAGCCGCTAGCGTCGGGTAAAGAGATGCGTTCGACTTCGACCACTGGTGAACGTCAAATCCTTTTGGTGTTTGGAAGTTGTGACTCAAATAAAGCTGAATTTTATTTGAGTTTGCAGGTCCGGTCGCTTTTCCTTTCGACTTTTGCATCTTCAATCGCCTAAGGACATCCATCGAGCCACGGCCGCCGCTAGAGGACTCCGTAACTCCCTCGGTCGCCGAACCACCACGTACCTGAGAACTATAAAAAGCAAAAAGTTCTTGGAGAGAACGCATAATTGATGTCTTTTGATCGTCAACGCTCTTTCCGAGAAACGTATCGTAATAATAAAAAAATATCGGAAGTGTCACTACCACAACTCGGGTCGAGTAAAGCCGCCAAGCCGTGGACAATTGGATATTTTTCCAATACTTCTTGAACTTTTGCTCCATGTTCTCAATGAAACGATGCAAACTTTCATTACCGCGATATTCAATATTATAGCACATACTAAAAAGCCAAGGAATAAATAATGGCGATGTCGGATAATGAACGCCGGAAAATTTCTCCGTTGCTTCCTTGAATCGGCAAGTAGTGACACACATAAATCGCAATTTTCCCAATCAACATCTAGTAATAGAAGTGATGGATCGAAAGTCATACCAACTCCGTTGTTGTTAACAAAAATGGGTGACTAAATCCTTATACGCGTAATGTGCTAAGAAGGTGATATAATGAGTTCCACCTAGTCGGTACTGGTAAGGAAACTTCTTATAAGGCCATTCTTCTCGACCGTTTGTTTCCACTAATGACCGAGATGTCGTTCACGTAGTTGTTTACCAATGAATTTAAATTTTTCTATCACACGACCTAATACTTCATCGAATGCACATTTTACACATAAGTTAATCACATGGAAAGCACCCCTAACATGAAGCAATCGACCGTTCAAAGGCACTCTAAGATGGGAACGAAGGAAATAGATAGCCGCATTATTAGAGCTTGCATTGTCCAACGTGATAGACATAATCTTATCTTGAATCCCATATTTATTCGCCACATTCAAGACATACATCTCAATAGTATGTCCCGAATGCGATGAGTCTAGCGGATCTAGCGAAAGAATTCTCTTTGCATTGTCCACGTCTCATCAATCCAATGGCATGTCACAACTAGATACGATTGGGAAGTAACGTTCGTCCAATATCAGTAGTTAAACTAACCCTACACGATATGTTCAATAATGTACTACTAAGTTCGATCTATACTCTTCGAAGGTTTCTAACACATACATCCTAAGTGTCTTAAGACCTACTTAATGGAATCCGGGTTGTATCGAACTTAACTAGCACCATCTTTGAAATCTCTCTAGTGATAACGAAATTCCTACCGGTATGCACGTCATTTGTTGTTGTGTTCGCTCAGTACCTATGGGTTCTAACGTTACCGAATCAAATTGTTGAAAACCGGTTAAATGTTTTTCATAGATTCCGTACCCCTGGTTATCACCACCTCTATATTGATATTCCGCACGCATTTTTTACAATAAGCTTTACCTTTGTTGGGGTTGCCGGGTTCGAGTTCGAGGTCGAAATGGTTCCAAACCTTCGAGCGCTTCTTCCGGGTGCGTGATATCGCCGTGGCCGTGGTGGATTCTTGGCTCGGTTCGGTTTCGCGTCGTCCTCCATCGCCTTCCGTCTCCTCGACCTCGTCATTGTCGGGATCGACCTCGTCGGGCATAATATCGGTCATACCTGTACGAAGATAATCAAAAACATCGCCGTTCGGTTGCGAACTTGATGCCATGTTAGTAAAATAAAGTGTGTGTGTGTGTAACATCCTGTTCGATACCGGGACCCACTTGTAACATCCGTCCCTACCGAGACCTGTGGGTTTGGGCCCACCACACTCCGACTGATAGTCTGGCTCCACTGTACCACCACTTAACCTTCCAGCCTACTTTGTACTCACTCACACGCGCCCTGGGCAAACTTCCTAGGGGTCACCCATTCCAAGTTGCCCCAAGTCAAGCACGCTTAACTTTGAAGTTCTTATGGATGGACTCCCGTAAAGGTAGGTTGACCTTGGTGATATGAGTAGTACTATCAATTCTCTTATATGATTGTTAGCCTGACACGCCCATACATTGTCAATCTCAGGATCCTCTCTCATTCGGGTATCAGATCGGTTAGTTCATGTATACCTCCCCGTAGTTTACACCTCGGACTGTACTCCCATACATTCAAGTAGACGGGTGGTCACCCCAGTCTCCACGGCCCGGGTGTCACCGGGTGTGTGTATATATTTCGAGTGTGTGTTGTGTGTGTTTCGTGTGTGTGTATTTCGAGTGTGTGTATGTGTGTATTTTCGTACAATACGAGAGCGATAGAAAGTTGAGAGACTATATGTGAAAAATGATGAAATATGATGTGGTATTTATAGTGTTTTCGTTAGGGACTAAAAAACAATTGCGAGCAGTTAAAGAGCCGTTGAAGGCTCTAATGGCTACATAGCCGTTTTATTTTTTATTATTTTTTAATACTACCGGTTCTAACCGGATCCTACCGGCCGGTTCCGGCTAGGAACTAGACGTTACCGGTTTACCGGTTCCGGAACCGGAACCGTATCGATAACAGCCGGTTCCGTTTTTCCGGAACCAATCCGGTACAGGTATACCGTTTTCTAACCGGTTGAACCGGCCCGATAGCCATGTCTTGTATGGGCCTTTGCATCCTGGCTCGTTGCACACGGTCCCAAATTATTTGGGACCTATTTTGGGGCTCCATTTGGGTTCAGTCCCTTAAGTGAATTTTCAAAATTATTTTATGGCCCAATATACTAAATAACTAGAAAAATGGCCTAAAAAACAATAGATATGAAAATACATTTATTTATATTACATTTGGGCCTACATATGCTACAAGAACGGGGCCACATAAATTAAAAAAACAGCACTGCTTACAGGATTTACGTGTCAAGTATTTGGAAAATAGATGAGTGATTAATACTAATGATGATGATGATGATGATGATGATGATGATGATGATGATGATGATGATAACAACGTTCTCGGTCTTGGTACGGATTTGTACGTAGGGCTAGCATTTTTTAGCTGTTTAAATAAATGGGTAAAACCAAATCCAATTCAAATATTAAGTGGGTCAGGTTATGGTTCGAATTTTCAACTCGAAATCAACTTGTTTATCAACCCATCACGAATAACATAAATTATTAAGATATCCTTAATATAAATAAAATAAAAGGAAAATTCTAACCTAACTTGATGACTATGATATAACTTGATATTAAATTATGTTCTGTGAGACTTTTATTATTTCGAACTATAATATTTTCTTAATTATGTTTATGTTTTAAAAACAATTGCTTTGTTTCTCTATTGATTTGTTTAATTTGGATATTCTGTTTATTTGTTTATTTTTATGATTTTTTTTAGAAAATTTAAACGGGTTAGCGGGTTAATGGGTTCGATTTGAGTTAAAGCAGTCGGGTTGGGTTTTGATATTTCAACTTGTTTAAATAAACAGGTCATGTCACAGTTGAAGTTATCAACCGTTCACTAAGGCTTGCTATAAATTGTCATAAATTGATATATCAAATTAGTTTTATTAAATAATAAAATAAGATTAAAAAAATCTTCCATTATCTTCAATTAGTTATTATTTTACCCACTTTTAGTTAATATTAACACGATGTATTTATCTTTCTATTTTATTAAGGAGCACGTTTGAGTAACTTCTCTTAATTTGATTAGTATGTCGATCATTATAAAACTATTTTATGCTTAATTTTACATATATTCCACTTATATCCATTAAAGTCATTTTTATATAAATAATAAAGTAAAATTATATTAATATAATATAATATAATTATGTAGACACACACATCCAATTTGCAGAAGAAATACTAGTATAATATATAGCACAGACATTTAAGTCTGCAAAATGTATACCTATTATTGAAAAATCTTCATTAAATAAAATTATTGGGGAGCAATCCAATTGAGTAAATGGGAAATAAACCTGCTACGGAACTTGCCGAGTAGGGGAGCAAAAAAATACGATAAGTAGATACAACATAACATTTGGCTCTTTTATATTCTTGCTCTTCTTTTTTTTTTTTTGGAATGGATTCTTGGTTTGGTCCACACACCAATTAGGTGAGTGACATGACGTCACGATGAGCGCATGGTATGACGATATGCTCGTACGTTATTAGCAAAAAACCAACCGAATGTTGGAGTTTATTATTATTATTATTATTATTATTGTTATTATTATTATTATTATTATTATTATTATTATTATTTGAATGAATCAAGTTGGTAGTATGATATCATTTATTCGGTCGATGGTTTTAACTTAACTCATTCGCCAATGGCAATAATTGAGATGTTTTGCTATTGTATAGGATAAGATAGAAAAGATTGTTACACTCTTTGGCTACCCATTAAAATATTATGTGACCCCATAGGGGTGACCTAGTGGTTGGTGGATGAATTGAGTTGTAGACACGTAAAGCATAGGAAGTCGACAGATTCCCTTCCTTCATCCTTAGTGTTGGACATTTGGGGGTTAATGAGCTTTTGATTAAATCCAATAAAATTCAAGATATATAGGGAGTCGTGAAGTTATAGGGAACGAAAACTAAAACTTGATTAGAGAATCAAAACGAGGTTTTAAGGGGGACTTCTAGATTATGAATTTTGCTCAAAAAATCGCTATTGAGTGAATGGAAGTAATCATAAAAAAGAAGAATGAGAATTTGGCCCATGTAAAAAAATTAATTAATCGTTCTTAGCGGTTGTGGGAATAAATCAAATCAGTTCAGCAACGAACCTTCAACACATCAGCGGCACCTTGAATCATATGAAAGGGAAAATAAAAAATTAAATAATACGCGTAGCGGTAAAGGGAGAAATATTATCTGTAAAAAGAAGATATAAAATTAAGTACTGCACATATTGGTAGTTTTATCCTAAGATCAGTGTGGATTTATGGCATTGTAAAGGATCAGATCACTCATTTCTGTTTCATTCTCATGTCACTAATGAAGCTATATGTCCGAATATTTGGTGTCGAAGTTAGCCAAGCAAAGACATGAATTGACATTGGAAATTTTATTAGGGCCTCAAAGAAATTGAAGGCCTAATCAATACATAACAGGGTCCATCATATATGCATTCACTCTCCAACAATAAGAAAAAAAAGAACAGAAACGAAACCGCATACAAGCGACGATTGATATATTATTGTAATAAATATATATGGTTTCAAGATATAACACACAAATTTGGATCCTCGTTGGGTGATGGTGTGGTATGTAATAAGTAGGACATTGAGGAATGATGCAAATCCTATCTGTCTTCGCAGGCTCAGCCTTCTGTGGTGGTTTTGGCGGTTCTTTATTTTTGTTTCAGGTGCAGGTGCTTGTTTCGATGGCCCAAGGCTCTCTATTGTTGCGCACCATTTTTTTTTCGAGTTTATATATAAGATTTACGCTATCAAAGTCGCCGATCACAATTAGTTTTTTGTCCTTCATGTCCATTGCAACAGACTCTATACCTATTCAAAATTAAAAAATACACAAATAATTATTCGTACGTCACACAGAAATAAGAAACACAAACATCAAGAAATCAGCTTTTATTATACGTATATATAATACCACAGTAGTTCGTGACGAAATGCATGACGTCTCTTCTCTCCTTGTCACCCTGGATAGGTACCTTCACCACAAGTTTCTGCAATTTCAACAAAAATGCTCCGATCGTAAATCACATTGCATATAAAGGAACGTCACACACACACACACACACACACACACACACACACATATATATATATATATATATAGATAGATAGGAATTAATTTGTATTGACCTGAGACATCTTTAACAAGACTTTTAGGGAGAGGGAGATTTCAATTCAATCAAGCTTTTTCGAGAGATGAGATGTTTGAGCTGAGTTTGATTTGAAGAAGAAAGAGAGGTCTATATATTAGTATACGAGGTAAAGAGAAAACACAGAGGAAGTGACGTATGAACGGTCAACGTTTGATTGAAGAACTTAAGTGGTATATTAGTTAATTATTGTTTTGTGTGGGAAACAAAAGTTGGTAAGGGAATAAAAGTCAGACGCAACTTGGCCTTGGTCATGTTGGTAGAGACACATAGTATCTCTACTCTTCCTTCCCATTTGTATTAAATTAGGGTTTATAATCACAACAAGAAAGAGAGGTCTATATATAAGTATACGAGGTAAAGAGAAAACACAGAGAAAGTGACGAATGAACGGTTAACGTTTGATTGAAGAACTTAAGTGGTATATTAGTTAATTATTGTTTTGTGTGGGAAACAAAAGTTGGTAAGGGAATAAAAGTCAGTCGCAACTTGGCCTTGGTCATGTTGGTAGAGACACAGTATCTCTACTCTTTCTTCCCATTTGTATTAAATTAGGGTTATAATCACAACAACAACAATAATAATTAGTAATTCTGGCACACACACCCTAAGTGTGTGCAATAAAATAAAATTGATTATTATTAAATAGTTTTAATAAATAATATACTAAAAATTGTATTTTAATTATTATGATGTTATGGAAGGTACAAGGTTTATAAATCTTTTCTTATTTTTTAATTGATGTACAAGAATATGATTGGGACAATTGATACACAGACCAATTGACGGTTTATCCTAAACCCTCCCCTTAGTATAATAGAATGGGTAATAATAATAATAATAATGTTTTGGATCTGGTTTGTGATCTGTAAATATACCTATTACGGAAAAAAGTCAATTAAATAAACTCTTGGGTTGGCGATCAATAATCCATTGAGCAGTAGTTGGAAAGAGTAGGGTTGTTCATATACCCGTATACCGACCGTACCGACCGAAAAAACGACAATTTCGGTACGAATTGAATGCGAACATAAAATTTAGTTTTGTGTTCGGTTTGAAAGTTAAAAAATTAGTTCATTCGATTCAGTATGGTTTACTAGTTCGATAAACCGAAACCTACCGAATTACCGACTTTTTTTTCAAATTTATAAAGATAACAAAACATTCCTTGAACTTTTCACACAATCCCAATTGAAACGTCCCCAGAAAAGCCCTAATATTCTCTCCCTTTCGGTCATATTGTTCGAAGCTTAATCTCATATTATCGCGTTAGGTATGTATAACCATAACAGCTGGCTGATTAGGGATTATTTCAGATTCTAAAAAGAAATTAGATACAAAAGTTTCTGGGACCCATCATTAAGATGCTAACTTATCTTTCTCACACCACTTATAAGTCGCACGGGTGAGCTTATACATTAGCGTATTATTATTTTGTTGTTATTTTATTATATTATTATTATTTATTTGAATTATCCAGATACAACGAAAACGTTGGATGTATGATAGTCATTTATTTGGTCAATGATTTCAAACAACTCATTCAGCAAATAATTGAGATATATTTTATACGCAACTGTAGATGGAGGATAAAGATCGAAGGTTGCTACACATATGTGGGCTCCCTCTTGATTGAGACTTTGAAGAGGTCAACGCAAATAACGAATTATGGGGGTTTAATTAAATAATTAAAAAAAATCAACCATTAATAAAATAAACAACTAATGAAAACCATTAATAAAACACATATTTTCGCAATCCTAAGTCGAGTTACTAACTCGTATTATTAGAATACGAGTTACTTGTCCACGGTGGGCTGAGATGGCATTTCAAGTAACTCGTAATCCCAAGTTACGAGTTACACAATAAATATATAGTTCAATCCATTATATATATTTATATATTTCGATTATTAAATATTTAACGACAAGAATTCCATTGTGTATCCCTTTTTCGATCGATATTGCCTTAACGATAAGAATTATTAACTTTATAAAAATAATTAAATATTTTCGATATTCGAAAAATATAAGATATGCATATCATTTTAATCATCGCGAAACAAACAATAAATTAGATGCATTTATTGATTTTTATTATGTAGATTACATGAGATAACGATGATTTTATGATTTGGTGGATTATATAATTAATAAATAAAAATAAGTTAAAATACAAAAAATAAAAATTAAAAAAAAAAGAGTAACTCGTAACTTGGATTACTAGTTATTTGAAATGCCATGTCAGCCCACGTGAACAAGTAACTCGTATTCTAATAACACGAGTTAGTAACTCGTAATTTAGGATTACGAAAATGTCTGTTTATTAATGGTTTTCATTAGTTGTTTATTTTATTAATGGTTGATTTTTTTTAATTATTTAATTAAAAACCCGGAATTATGGAAACGAATTCCTCATTAATAGTCGAGTAGCTTCTTGGAGAGTGCAAGTAAAATAGCTTTTCACTTGCGTTTATTACTGTTGGACATTTGGGGAAAATAAGGCTTGGACCATACACTCCATGTGTGCAATAAAACATAGGTTCTCTATCATCCCGTTGTAATAATAATATTGTTTTCGGGTCTTGCTTTGGATCTGTAACAATACCTATTAGGAAATCAATTAAATGAACGAGGAGCAATAATCATTCAAAATACTATTATAATTATTACTAATATTATTAAAAATGGAACATTCCTAGGTTTCTTGCCACTAAGGTATGTATGTATAAGCAGGTCGTCTCACGGTGAGCACATTGTTGACGTCATCCTATCCTATATATACAATTAAATGTATCCTTAACTAACTCATATTATTATTGCTATAATAATGTTATATTAATTACACGTATTTTTCATCCGTGAATGCATAGACATAAAACTAGTGTCACTTCAAAGTGATGTGAGCAAGACAATAGAGCCAACGTAATGGTCGGTCAAAATTTTGTATACACCTTATTATTATTAATATTTATTATTTTTTGAATGGTCTAGGACATACCGCGACGATCAAGTTGGATGTTGTCATTATTTGGTCGATGATATTAACTAAACTCATTCATCAATACTGATATACTAGTTTTTTTACACTAAAATGCGTGTGCTATATAATACATGTATTTTAAAAATTATTAACCATAAATAGAAGTGCAAAATTGAGAATAAAAAAATACGAAGTAGTGGGTTGTTTTCTAAACTATTTAATATTACTTTTTATTTTAATTAATTTGCTAGCCATTAAAAAGATAGTTTTGTGTGACCTATTCCAATTGGGTATATAACTTAAGCACTATTAAAATTTTGATATATTTCATTAAATTTTTAATGATATTGGGTTGTACCTGACTAGATAAGAAAGGCAACAACCAAAAGTAGCTTCGAAACCTAGAGGTCCGTTTCGAAATGGAATTACAATTCAATTCAATCCTTCATTCATGGCAAACACACCTCTCCTCATTATTCCCTACTCAAGAAAGCTCTAGTATAAAAGTAGACTAATTCGTCGGGAATTTTATTTCCCTTTCACTGCGTAAATTACAAAGTTTAAACGAAAAAGGCTTGTAATGAAATGGTATTGACTTTAGTAATCTAACTGAACTGAAATGTTATCAAATATTCAATGCAGATGCCAATTTCAATTTCGTATGGTCTGAATTGAGCACCAGTTTCACTTTCGGCTATATAGGGAACCAATGGAACTGATGATATCTTTAATATACAATAACCTTATCAATCATCCAATACCCATTAAAAAACGTTTAAAATACAATCAATATTTAAAACGTTCACACTCATTATCATCTCATGTATTAGATATTTACTTCTGCCCAATACTGATAGGATATGCGGAAATCCCCGATAATTATTTGCCAGAAAAATGATGATAATAAATAGAAGAGACGAAAAATAATTTGGACAGTGACACGAGATTTACGTGGTTCGCTCAGAATGACCTACGTCCACAAGCCGGAAGGTAGAACTTCTTTATTATGTGAGTGATTACAGACACGTACAGTGACGTGATACAAAAGCAGCTACAACAATTTAGGATCGGCTACACAAGAAATATCGGAGAAGTGTGACCGAGGAATAAACCCTCGCTGAGATATTGTGGTGGTGTCTGTGGCCTGTGGCAATTTCATCTTCGTCGAACACTGCTATTTATAGGAATGACCTACGTCCACGGTCGGAGGGTAGAACTTCTTTATTATGTGGAGTGATTACAGACACGTACACTGACGTGATACAAAAGCAGCTACACAACTAGGAATAAGCCACAAAGAAAATAATCAGAAGAGAAGATCTGCGTTGTGGTGTTCTTCTTCTGCATCGAATGAGCCTATTTATAGGCATATGTCTTGCTTCGTTCGTTCATGTGAAAAGAAGAAAACAAATGCAGCCCACCATTTGATTTCAGTGTCGTAGCCGAAATGAGAATAACTTGATCATATCAATTTTTCACGTGGCCATTCTCTTTTTGAATGGTCAATAAAGCAAGCTCACCTAACAAATCTCCACCTTGAGCTTGATTCCAAAAATCACTCGACCTTAATTTAGAATACATTTATCTCCCTCCGATCGTAGCCCCGACGGGCCAGTTCACCAACTTTAACACACCAATCAAGTCCAAGGAATGCTTGAACTTGGAAATGGAAGAGCCTTCGTAAAATATCCGCAGGATTATCCTTCGTGTTGATCTTTTTGATAAACACATTCTTATCTGCAATGATATCACGAATAAAATGATACTTAACATCAATATGCTTAGTCCTTTCATGATACATCTGATCCTTAGTCAAATGAATCGCACTGTGACTATCATAGAAAATAGTAATAACTCCCTGATTCTGTGTTAATTCTCTGAATAACCCTGTCAACCATAATGCTTCCTTAATCGCGTCAGTAATCGCCATGTATTCTGCTTCACTAGTAGATGACGCCATTACATGCTGTAGAGTAGCTTTCCAGCTAACTGCACAACCTCCAATAGAAAATACATAACCAGTAAGTGATCGTCGTTTATCGGGATCACCTACGTAGTCTGAATCGACGAAGCCAACGAGAGTATCGCTGTTTCTCCAAACTCCAAACAAATGCTTAGAGTACCCTTCAAGTATATGAGAATCCACTTTACTACTTGCCAGTGTTCTTTCCCTTGGGTAGCCATATACTTGCTAACAACATTAACAGCCTGTGAAATATCAGGATGTGTACATACCATTGCATACATAGTGCTGCCGACTGCACTCGAGTAAGGAACCCGTGCCATATACGCTTCTTCATCATCTGATGATGGTGACTGAGCAGCGCTTAGCCTAACGGCTAGCAAGAGGAGTGCTGACTGGTTTGGCATCGCTCATGCCAAATCTCTCCAAAACCTTTCTGAGGTAACTTTCTTGGGTAAGGTGTACTTACCAGCTCCTCTATCACGTCTAATCTCCATACCAAGAATCTTCTTAGCGGCTTCTAAATCCTTCATTTCAAATTCACCGTTCAATAAGGCCTTCAACTGGTGAATTTCTGTAAGATTCTTAGCCGCAATGATCATGTCATCAACATATAACAATAGATAAATGAACGAAGATTTAACTTCCGAAAGTAAACACAACTATCATACTTGCTCCTAGAGAAACCATGACCCAACATGAAAGAATCAAAACGTTTATACCACTGTCTTGGAGACTGCTTTAATCCGTATAATGATTTCTTCAACAAACAAACTTGGTCTTCTTTTCCTTCAACATGAAGCCTTCAGGTTGCTTCATATAGATATGTTCATCTAAATCGCCATATAAAAACTCTGTCTTGACGTCAAACTGTTCTAACTCCAAATCATACATGGCAACGAATGCAATTAATACACGAATAGAGCTATGTCTAACGACAGGTGAGAATACATCATTAAAATCAACACCTTGTACCTGATTATAGCCTTTCGAATCGTGCCTTATACCTTGCATCGCCAGAACCAGATAAACTTTCTTTTTTCTTGAAGACCACTTCCATCCGACTATTTTCTTTTTCTTCGGTGGCGTCACGAGAATCCATGTATCATTCTTGTGCAGAGACTCCATTTCTTCATTCATCGATATCAGCCACTTATCAGAATTAGCATCGCTTATTGTCTCCGAATAGATAGAAGGTTCGCCGCCTCCACCTATTTCTTGTGCCACTGATAACGCATACGAACTTAAATTCACGTACCGCTGTGGTAGTCGAATCTCCCGTCTCTGTCAATATCTGGTTATGGAATATTCCTGCTCAGTACTTTCATCCTCAACAGGATCTGAATCAGGTTCTGGCTCATCCTCTTGATCTGTTGAACTCGTAGCAGGGTCATATAAAGGATCTTTGTTGATCTCGAGCTCCACCTCGCTGTGTACACTATCCTTCTTTTCTTGATTAGAAGATTTAGTAGACTCTTTTAAGGGATGTAACATAGAAGACTCGTATGAAACATCTCTGCTAATTATGAATTTGGGTGACTTGGGATCAGGATTATATAGTCTATATCCTTTCACCCCTGAAGCGTAACCGAGAAAATACATTTCTTAGCTCTAGGCTCTAACTTTCCCTCGTTTATGTGCATATAAGCTGGGCACACAATATTCTTAAGTTGCAGTAATCAGCATGAGTACCTGACCATACTTCCTCGGGAGTCTTAAAACTGATCGGTGAACACGGTGAGCGGTTGACAATATAACATGCTGCGGCGATAGCTTTCAGCCCAAAAATTATTTGTCAACCCAGCGTTGAAGATCATACATCGAGCTCTCTCTAAAAGCGTTCGGTTCATGCGCTCGGCAACACCATTTTGTTGAGGCGTCATTCGAACAGTGTGATGTCGAACAATACCTTCATTGCAGAAGTTGTTGAACTTCCGCAAAATTCTAAGCCATTATCTGTCCGCAACCGCTTGATCTGTTTTCCTGTCTCTTTTCAATCAAAGCTTTCCATTGTTTAAATATTAGGAAAACATCGGTTTTCTGCTTGAGAAAATAGACCAAGACTTTCCTTGAAAAATGATCAATGAAAATCAACATGTATCTTGCACTACCTTTGGACGGAACACGAGAAGGACCCCATACATCAGAATGATTATAGTCCAAAGTACCTTTCGTCCTGTGGACTGCTGGCGAATTGAAGCTGACTCGTTTCTGCTTCCCAAAAATACAATGTTCGCAAAAGTCCATCTTACCAGTACTCTGACCGCAAAGTAGGCCCCGCTTGCTTAATATAGTCAAGCTTTTCTCCATGTGTCCAAGTCGCATATGCCATATTCTTGTGGTATCAACCTCCGGGGATGTTGAAACTGCAGCGGAACCTGTAACTTTAGTTCCCTGCAAATATATAAATTTTTCAGACCTGCAAGCTTTCATTACGACAAGGGAACCTCTGTGCAATTTTCAAACCTCCACCTTCACCTGAGAACCTGCACCCTTGAGATTCAAGTGTGCCTAAAGAGATAAGATTTCTCTTCATATCTGTAACGTGTCTGACTTCTGTGAGCATTCGGATGATTCCGTCGAACATCTTGATTCTAACTGTGCCTTTACCAACAACTTTACACTGAGCATCATTTCCCATTAAAACATATCCACCATCGAATTTTTCATAAAAAAATTAAAAAAAATTCGTTCGATAAAAAAATTATATTTAGTATGATTAAATTCTAAAAGGAATATTCTGAAATATAAATTAAAAAATAATTTATAAGGATTTAATTAAAAAAATTAAATGATTAAATTATGAATTATAAATCAAAATTGACACACCAAATTGGGAGAGCAGTTACTCTAAGGTGCTCTCCTTAATATACAGATAGATATTTTGAGACTTTAACTAATGTACAAGATATAAGATCTAAGGTTGTACTGAAAGAAAATATATGTTTCTGGGCTGCTTAGCCTATATGTATATGCATTTAATGAAATGAAATACTGTGCCATCATTGGAAAAAGAGGAGGGTAAATAGCTTGGCAATTGTGTTGCTGTTGGACAGTTACTGACCTAATTGGAATCCAATAATATTCAAGAAAATCTATTATAACGAACTCAAGAAGCGGAAACTTATATATTAATTTGCTTATTCGACATTGTTTGAAAGACAAAATTAATCAGTTAGCCCTAACAGAATGGCAGTAACACGTAGGCATGCGAATTAGTCCAAAAATTGATTACTATTCGTAGAGAAACCCCTAATTCAGATAGAGAATATCAACGTAAAGCAAGTTCACTGGCTTCGTCCGAAAATTTAACATATCAGCGGCGCTTGAATCATAAGAAATTGAAAAATCGAAGACAAATATATCTGTAAGAAGATTAAAAAATAAAAAATAATAAATTAATACTGCACATATGTAAGAAGTGGAGGCCTAAGCTTCAGTGGTTTATTGCATTGTCAAGGATCCCAACCATATACGTTTCTGGTTGATTCTCATCACATTAGTGTCCTAATATTAGTGACATTGTAACTATATTCGGACCTCGAAGAAATTATAGGCCAAATGGCCCAACTAGGCAATTCGAGTTTGAAGTGCTATACGTTATGGATGCAACTTAACTAAGTTTCAAAAACAGAGACCGCAATGTTGAACTCAATGTTCAGGCAACATTGAAGCCCACACAGAGCGCACAACGGAAATAATAAGGAACATGCTCACACAGTTTAGCACAGCGAAAATTAACTAAAACCTAGTGAGTAAAAGACGACACACACGAGACGTAGATTTATGTAGCAAGTTCCTCAACTTACTGCGAGCCTCATCGCAAAATTCCACTATTAAAAATTGATTACAAAAAGAACAACTGTCGAAGATAGTAAACTCATGCCTCAAACGAATCTAAAGATTCTAAACCTTTCCTAAAAACTTATGTCTAGACTCTAGACTTAAAGGGAAAGAATAAAGCTAGGCAAAACAATGAACGCTCTCTGTTATGAATTTTTCTCGTTCGCTCGTATATCTCGTGTGTTCGCTCTTCGTTGCTCAAAGTTACTCTGTAAAAGCTCTTCAAAGTTTCTCGTTCAAAGCTCATCATGGCAGCTCAAAATCTCTTTTATTTATAGGTCTTGGCTCAATTGGTGAAAGATCTCTGAGAATCTCCTAAAATATCTCCCCGAAGATCTCCTTAACATAGTAAATATTTAGTTCGAATCTTTCATATGATTGGCTGATCCCATATCTTCTATTTTGGTAGATGCAATCTCCTATTTTAGGCGTGTAAGATAATATCCGATGTGATCTTCATATTTTCTATTGTTGGTAAGTGCATCACTTATTTTGGGAATGAAAGACAAAATCTTTTTTCATATCTTCGACAATAATAGAGTACAGTCTGCACATTTTGTTTGAGCCTTTTTTCTCTTATTATTTAAAGTCGGTACCATTTTTGTTGTTTTCTTCAACTTTGCCAAATAAAAAAGTTATTAAATATATCTGCTTTAAAAATGTTGGTTGATAGCAATGTTTTAAAAAGCGGATTGCGTAATGTGTCGCGTTTTAGTGCCGATGCACGTAGCGTAAAAAGCGTAGCGTATCGCGTTAGCTTTTAGGCAGGTCATTTTAATGCAAAAAATATATATAATATATAATCACAAGCAACAATCACATTGAAATAGTCTTTATCATACAAAGTAAAAATTAATCTAGAAAATAACATTTAGATATTAACTATCACCAACAACTCAAAGACAAAAATATTCCATGTCATTAAATTATATTTGACAAGATAACCATGAGTACAATTCGTATGCCTATCTTGACAAGTGAATTTGAGAAATGTTCATAGTCAATCAAATATATTGATAGCTTAGGACGTAAAAAGAAAAAATAACATAATACGCTATATACGCAATTTATCGCGCTATTTACGCCATTACTCACGCTATTTGCGTGTTTATTCAAAATTATTGCGTTATTCAGGAGAAAACCGCTATTTTATTTGCGTTTAACGCGTTTTCCGCTAAAATGCGCTATAGCGCGCTACGAAGCACGCTATTTTACGCTTTTGAAAACACTGGTTGATAGGCGGAAGTCACATAGAAAACCAACATCCCACTGGCTGGCTCATTGAAACGTCATATTAGCTTAGGATTATTATTAAAATGATTTTATTTTCTAACTTAACACTGTCATTAAGATTAAGATTAAGCAGGCAGCTTTTGACAGTGTAGTTGAATGTGAATCGATATTTGTCTTCACTTTCAGACAGCTCTTGATTCTATAATAATAACGATAGTACGGAGCAGGCTATTTATTATTTATGCCAACTAACAATGGTAGTTCATGACCGTTCCGGCGAAGAGTCACGAGGCTAATTTATGCCAACTAACAATGGTAGTTTATTATTTATGCCAACTAACGATAGTTAATTTATTTTTCTTAATACTATGTCATATATCTGCTAATTATATAAGAATGATAATTTTATAGTAGTTCCTAAAAATGATTAACTTTGTTCATGACCGTTCCGGCGAAGAGTCACGAGGCTGAGGTGAGTCATCTAATTATTTATTTTGAAATGACAATAAATGATGATGATGATGATAATTAGGGGTGTTCAAATTCGAATAAAACCGAAAAATCGGCCGAACCGAAAAGAATCGAACCGTAAAAAACCAAACCGAATTGCAAAAAAACGAACCGAACAAGATTCAAATGGTTCGGATATCGGATTAAGCATACGTAAAACCAAAATCGAAAAACCGAACCGAAATTATTATACTACATTAAAAATAGAAAAAAAATATTAAATCATTTGTTTTTTTCTCCATAACGTAAACAACACAGTAAATATAATTTCATTGTTATACTTTTTTAATTTTTAGGTGAATGTTAGCCTCACTATTCAAATACTATTTTTCTCCCAAATTTGTAGCATCTTAATGTTTTTTATATTTTGGTTAAATTTTGTTCCATTTTCATGTGTTTTTTTTTTTTACCTTTGAATGTTTTTGCTACATGTCACGTTTCATAATCTTCTTTGTTTCTTAATATCCATTGTTTATATATTTTTAGCTCATAGTATTTTTTGTTGATACTAAATTCCTAATCAAAACCTAATAAAAAAACCGAACCGAACCAAATTAAACGGTTCGGCTATCGGATTAAGCATATGTAAAACGTCAGATTAGCTTAGGATTATTATAAAATGATTTTATGTTCGAACTTAACACCGTCATTAAGATTAAGATTTAGCTTAAGCAGGCAGCTTCTGACAGTATAGTTGGAATGTGAATCGATATTTGTATCACTTTCAGACAGCTCTTGATTCTATAATAATAACGATAATACGGCAGCAGGCTAATTATTATTTATGCCAACAAACAATGGAATCAAATCGTGTTAAGAATAAATTAATTTATTTTTCTTAATACTATGTCATATATCTGCTAATTATGATGATTTTATAGTAGTTTTTTTTGTTCATGAACGTTCCGGCAAAGAATCACGAGTAAGGTTGCAAACGAATTGAATCGAGTCGAATACCACAATATTCTAGTCGTTTTCGGTTGACAATTTAATCCGAATACGAATATTCGAATATTTAATCGAATTATAACATCGATTCTTATTCGTATTCGGAAATATTCGAATCGAATATTCGAATAATCGAATATGGATTATATTTGAGTATTTATCTTTACATTTAATAGAAATATATAAATATTATTATATTTAAAATATATATTGAATTGTAATATTATGTATTGGCACCCCCTTTGAGGGTGGAAAAAAACCTTAGAAATTCAATTTCTTATAATTTTTTCTCCGTCAATATTAATGATACATTTTATTTCAGGAATGCAGATATTCTAGGAAATTATTTGCACATGGCGTCGTTGAAGTTGATTGTAGGATAGTGCGGGTAATCTCTTGCTTGTGAGCAGCCATTGTTGTGAAACCGAAAGTAGAAGATCTCCGGATCTTAGTTGCTGGTTGCGAGGCTCTTTTTGACTACGGATTTGGGGATTTTGAGAGTGATAGGGTTTTGACGAAGGAGATGAAGTCCTTAAATCCTTTTCAGTTCTCTTCATACTTATCGGATTTGAAAATGGGCCTATTGGGTCTAGGCGGGCTTCATCTGAGCAGTATTGCTTTATGTCACAAATACTGTCAGAGCATTAAATATGGTATATTTCAGCACTCATTCTCTGCAGATAGTCTTGCAGACCCATTGCCAGTTTACCTAAAATCATGGTAAGAAAAACATGTAGTATCTGCATTGATGATGTGCATTTATTGAAAACGAGTTCAGTCTTGACCGGCGGTATGTGCACTGTTTTGAAAATACGTTCCGGTTCAGAAGGAATCCGGTATCTGACTTTGAAAACCCAACTTAAAACATAAAAAAAAAAGTTTAAGTTTCTCAGTGCAAGCTGACTAATGCATATTTTGACTGAGTTTGACTGGATGAGTGTATGAGCCGATATTATGAATGAATGACTGATTTTAAAGTAGGATTTGCACTGAGCTCATCATAATGCAGTATTTACGTAGGGTCTGGGTAAACTTAGCTTTGGGAAATGACTTTGTGAAGTTGCCCGTATCTTGCTGATCCATATATTTCAGTCTGTCATCTTCTTCTTAGTTGCATCAGATGTGATTCCCCTTATTTGATCTTCTGGTTCTACTGCCATCTGTTCAGTCTGAGTCTTATTCCTGACAACTTCTGAGATGAATGGGCATCTTGAGTGGCACATGACTTCTTGTCTGTAAGATATCTTCATTCTCCAGTCATGTGCCTTCAGCATTTGCTGTCTAAAGTCCATTTTGACCAGTGGATTTCTGCAAGTATTCCTGTAAAAACAAATTGATTCCTTGTTACCCAGTTTATTCTTGGTCCGGTCAGGGATTAGATTTTTAGGGATCCATACTTGGATGGACCCTGACATTTCTACCGGTATTTGGATCTACTAAGTATTTGTTCAACCTATTATTCTTAGTATACAACCGATATTTGAGTTATGACTTCGGGGCTCCGGTTTTTGATTATATGACCGGTTTTTCTTACTCTGATTGTCCAGAGGTTCAGGCTTCGGTTTAATTAGGTTTGTTTATAAGGCAAGTATTCCCCTTAGTTGTTAGGGTCTTCCTTTCTCTGAGAGATGTTATTTCTAAATGTTTAGTAGTATTCCCCCTTACTGGCTGCGGTAATATTTTTGTGAGGGACTGGGGGTTTGTGATTAGTTACATATCCCAGTCCAGCTCTTCTAGATCTGTTTTCTAGTTGAACTGAACTAGGGTTATAGTCAGAGGGCGTACGAATTTTATTACCTTTGAGGCAGGCGGTTCACATGATGTCGAGCCTCCTTATCGTTCCCCTGCTCTCTGTAGCCAGGACCGGTCCGGTCATGGTGTCCTTCATTTTTCCTTGAAGGCAGTTGAGCGTTTTAGACAACTTTGTCCAGGACTGGACTATCGTCGACAGCTTCTGGTTCTCAGAGGCCTTTAGCTCGGCATCCTCCTTTAACTTGTTGTTTTCCTCTTCTAGTTGAGTAATTCTCTCAACTAGGGATCCGGAATCCTCCTGTACCGGTAACTTTCCCTTTTCAACTCGTAAAGCTTCTGGTATTCGTCGGCCATGTCTTGAAGGGCGTCTAGTAGCTCTTCATAGGTGAACTCAGGAATTGACTGGTCGTCGTCCTAGATTAAGTGATCTGCCATTAGACAGATGAGTTCCTCCTCGTCTTCATGTTCGCTTTAGCTCTTCTTCTGAGCTAGGCTCCTCTGAATCGGTATCGTCCCATCTGGGCATGGTTTTCCCGGCCACTAATGCACGGGACTTTTTTTTGACCGATTCTTTCTTCTTCTTAAGGCAATCCACGATGAAGTGCCCTTTCCTGCCACAATGATAGCATACATTAGAATCTTAGTTTTTATCAGTGTGCTTACTCGTGACGCTTTGTCGGGGTTGTCTTCATCATTCTCCGAACTTTTTGATGAAGAGAGCTGATGAAGAGAGCCATTGCCTCTTCATTAATCTCCTCAGCCTCCTTTGAGGTAGATGCTTCTGCCACTGCAAACGCTTTGACCGGCTGGACAGGTGTTATTTCCTCCAGTCTCATCTGGAGCTCAAACTCGTATGCCTTTAGATCTTTGAATAAGTCATGTAGCATAGTTTTGCTTAGGTCTTTGGACTCCCGCATGACCATTGTCTTTACATCCCATTCCCTGGGAAGTGCCTTCATGACTTTGATCGCTACGTCTCGATTTTCAAAGCTTTCTGCTGCCTAAGGCTGTGAGAGCGTTGACGACTGTGCAGAAGTGTTCTTCAAATCTAGCCATTGTCTCCTCTGGCTTCATTCTGATCATATCGTACTTTTTGACGGCGACAATGAGCTTGTTTTCTTTTGTTTGGTCATTGCCTTCGTATCTGGCATAGCTGGGCCCATACCTCCTTTGCGGTTTTGTAGGTCATGACCTGCCTGAATGTCCTTCCATCCAAAGTCTTAAACAGAATGTCTTTGACAGTATTGTCGAGATTTGCTTTCCTTCTTTCTACTGGGGTCATCTCATGTCTTTCCTTTGGGATTTCTTGTGGCTCTTCTGGATGTGATGCGTGTCGCCATTTATCTTTTTGATCACGAGCAATCCTGTGGTGATCACATCCTCAATTTCATCATCTTGCGCGCAGAGATGTGTCATCATCCTGATCTTCCACTCGAGAAAGTTTTCCATGCTGAACATGGACAGCTTGTTTGATGACGCCATCGTTAATCTGTTGTGAATATCAACCAAACCCTGCTCTGATACCACTTGATAGGATCGGTATGCGTGTTTAGAGGGGGTGAATAAACACTTTGCTCTTTTTGGTATTTAACCGGTTAAGGCTAGATACCGGTGCTCGATATTCTTGAGTGCGAGTGTGCGGAAGTGATACCGGTCAGTTCGAGACTGATACGGTTGTGTAATGTGCTATGCGTGTGTTTGTTTGTCAAAGACACAGCGATTTGTTAGGGAAGTTCGGAGCCAAAAGGATCTCCTACGTCTCCCCATTTCCGCAAGAAAGGCTATTCTAGAAGATTTGATTTCGATACAACCCCGTCCTATAACCTTCTTAGCTAGACTGACTCGTATAACCCCAGACTATACTTGCTAACTAAACTCCTAGACACCACAGCTAGACGGCTTTTTATAGTCTGTCCCTTTCAAGAGCTACAGTCCCTTGAGAACACTCACTTACTAGCAGTACAGTGAGGGCAACACTTAATTCTTTTCTCTCTATAGAACTAAAACGCTTGAGCTGAATCTCTCGTAATGGTTTCTCAGATAAGTGTGCTGAACATCTTCAGCTTGTTTTCCTCCTATTATACTCGAGGTCTGAGCTTGTAGCCGTTGTGAGATGATTCTGAGCAACGGACAACACATTAAATGTTCTTCCAAAATGGGTACTGTCTGGTCTTCGCTACAGTTCGTGTTGTGCCACTTACTTTATTCCTTATTAAGCTTGGCTGGACTTCGACTTGACATTAGCTGGCAGCCTTGAATTAATTGCTCGTCAGAAGTCTTCAACTTGCTGTGCCTTGAATGATGTTTGAATTCTTTGTCCAGCGTGGCACATCCGGTATCAGTCCTTCCATTCTTCACTGTTTTCGCAGTCGTCTTAACCCGGTTTCTTGTAGCGCTTATGAGCTGCTTGTTTAGTATTCGGTTTCTCCTAGGTCTACCGGTATACTTATTAAGTTAAGTTCAACCACCAAAACTATTAATATGAATATTCAAATTCATGATTTCTAGCAGCATTGTACGGAAAATAACTTTCACGATTACTCAATTTAGGGACATTATACGCCATAATCCTGTTGTCTTTATAAGTCACCGCCTGTATTTTTTCGAAACCTTAAAACCTTATGATATTGGACAAAATTAAAGTTCCAACGAATAAAGTCCTCAACTACTTATTTTGAAAAGTTATTAACCGTATAATAATTCTCCCCTGTAAGTTAGATGAGTAAAGAAATATTCAAATCTACTAATAAATCCAACCACCCAACACCATGTCCATTTTGGTACGCACATTCCCCTCTATCTATATAACACCCAATCCATCATCGCATTGCAAAACCATAAAGAAACACTTAATAGAAACTTGTAAATAAGCACATTCTATGCATGTGAAATATTAAATAGAAATATATTATTTTATATTTTAATTTATTATAAAAGTAAATTATTTTGTTACTTTTATTATGTATAAGAAAATTAATTTGAGGATAATTTTAATATTTATCAATATCATGGGTAAATTTGTAATTATAATTGACACACCAAATTAATTAGATGATAGTTACTCTAAGCCTCTCCCACTTAATAAAATTGAAAGATACTCCGATGAACAACAATTAAAGCACAACGTACAATCCAATCATCCACCAATGGGCTTCCCCGTAGGCTACGACGACTTGCTCCTCCCTAACCTCATCGGCCACGCGCTAACCCTATTGGCCCTAATTCGAACCTTCATTCAAACCCTACTCTCCCTAAACGGCCTAAGCTTCCTCCTCGAACCAACAGAATCCGAACCCACGAACCCAGTGGATTGGTCCGACCCGACCCGCCCGTGCCGCCCCGCGTCGGTATCCGCCGCGCTGATCCGCGAATTTCTGCCCGTGGCGAGCTACAGCGACCTAATCGAGGCGGAGGACGGCGGCGCGTGTGGCGACAGCTGTGCGGTGTGCCTTTACGAGTTCGAAGGGGAGACGAGATCCGACGGCTGCAGAACTGCCGACACGTGTTCCACAGGGCGTGTCTGACCGTTGGATCGATCATGATCAGAAGACGTGTCCGCTCTGTAGGACTGTGTTCGTTCCCAGGGATATGGTGTCATTTTAACAGAAGGGGATCGGTTCCTATTTTTATTAAACAGAAGGGAGTGGATCGAAAGTCACTAAAATACCCCAACTTAAACATCACTTATTCGAATTCAAAAAAATTCGAATTAATTCGAATAAAAAAATTTGAATAAAAAAAACATTTATTCGAATTTTCCATTCGATTTTTTTTACTCGAATAAATGCTATTTTTCTATCCGAGTGTTATCCGAATAACTCAATTCGAGCTCGAATAATTCGAATAAACATTCAAATAAACCGTTTTCTGTTCGAAAAACGTCGATTTCAGGCTAAAAAACACGAAAAATCACTCAGATTTGGGTTAATATGTTTAATAATCACGAACCCATCGATTAACATCTCATTTCGACATCAAATTTCGTTCGAGCGGATCAAAATTATAATCAAACCTTCAAATTTTTTTCAACACCCAATCCCTTTTTTAATTAAAAAAACCTAGAATCCCCTTTTCTTTTAATTTCACACAAAAGTAATTCTGTTTAACAAAATTCCCGGGATATGCAGTAGAGCTTCAATGAGAGGTCGTGGGTGGCTTCTGGGATTTCTGATTTTTCTGGGGATGTTTCTGCAATTAGATAGTTCTAGGGGTTTATGTGATATTTATTTATTCTCCCTTGGGTCTTTTTTTTTTGTGAATATCTCACGGACGACGGTTAGAAAAAACCAGAAAGGAAAGGAATGATTATTGTATTTTATACAACAGAAGAAGAGTGTTTTCTTGTTTGTTCTCGATTAATGATTTTTTTATTTCGTATTTAGGAATTCTGAGATTGAGAGACCCAGATAGAAAACGTTTTAGAAATTATGCGGACTTACCTTTACATATATTTTATTTAAAAAATGGTGTAATTTTTTTCGTCTTTGTATATCTATACTATCTATACTATTATATAAATGGGAGAGGGGATACAAACTGTCAAATCAAAAATTGATTCGGTGTGTGAATTTTTTACATTTAACAAATATTAATTAAAATTAAAACATTGGATGTAGGTGTAGGGTGTAAAACGGTTTCTTAGCCTAGAAAATAACTGCTAAATTTTTTTAGTATATTGCTTATTTTTTAATTAAATATTAAACTAAAATTAATACAAAAAACCACCCACTATCTTGATTTTGATGCACACATGTAGGGTGCCCAGATAAACTAGCATCTAAATAATGCCACACAATGGAGACAAAGGAAACTTCCGCAAAGCTGAGGATATATGTTATTTCAATCTCATCGCAGCATTACGAAAAGAATTGCAAGTTGGGCAAAGGAGAAACCCTTTCATATGCTGCAAATTTTGTTTGATTGATTCTGTCGATATGGTTAAACTGGTTGAATGGCTATTTTATATACTTTATTTCGAAGATGTCGTTTTTACTGATTTTCTTTCTTATCTAACTATAAAGTTTGATATTTCTTTACGAGTGGTTATGATGATTTGGTATTATGAGTTCATGGTCTATGTTAAATGGTTAACCCACCTAAATCGTTTTTATAGAAAATGTATTTTATTTTAGTTTTGTATATGTTATTTCACGGCACGGTTAGTTTATATGACATACTCGCAGGCATGTTTAAGGCCAAATTACTAAATTAGGTCACTAACTATGGGTCTCGTGTTTTTTGGGTCATTAAGTTTCATAATTGCAAAATTAGGTCACTAAGTAATGTAACTGATTTTTTTTAGGTCACTCCGAAGAAAATTGCCGGAAACCGATGTGGCTGCTGACGTGTCATCGGCCACGTTGAATTTCCGACGAGTTTCACCGGAAAAATTCGCCGGTGACCTAAAAAAAATCACACATTACTTAGTGACCTAAGTTTTCAATTATAAAACATAGTGACCCGAAAAAAAACGAAAATGGCTAAAGTTAGTGACCTAATTTAGTAATTTGGCCGCATGTTTAATTAGACTTTTCTTTTTTTTTTTTCAGTTGAAGTTCATTATAACACTACTTCTAGCCGAAACTATATTGAAGATATTTAGCAAAGAATAGAAATCTCATGCATGCGAGTCTGGGCGCATGTTATTTTATGTGACCATGTATTTGTGAAACATTAAAATCATCACATAAAATTATATTATATGAGGAAATAAATTTTTCTCACAATAACTATTATATAATGTGATAAATTTTTTTCCACATAAGTGAATATATAACATGTGAGGAAACTGTTTTTTCATCACATAATAGTAATATATTTCCTCACAAAAGCTAAACATTAATGTGATAGATAAAATCCTCACATATAGTTAACAAATTTCCTAATAATAAATAAATTTTTATGTGACAAAAGAATCCTCACATAAACAAAAGAGAAGCTGTCGTCAACCAATAATATGTATTAGAGTATATGATAATTTTTGTCATTATAAATGTGAGGAATATTTCTGTATTATAAAACAGTAATTATGAGGAAAAATATGTTTAACGTGAGGAATATTTTCGTAGTATATATAATAGTAATTGTGAGGAAAAATATTTTTAATGTGAGGAATATTTCGCATTATATATCATAGTAATTGTGAGGAAAATATTTTTGTGAGGAATATTTTCGTATTATATATCAGGGTTATTGTGAGGAAAATTATTTAATGTGAGTAGGGATGACAATGGGGCGGGTCTAGACCCGGACCCGCCTATAGACCCGCCCCTAATGAATCGATTTTTTTCTATTCGGGTAATGGGGCGGGTAACGGGTCCGAAAAATCTCAACCCGGTCGGGTCCGGGGCGGGTCTAGGTCTTGCTAACCCGTCCCGAGACCCGGCCGAGACCCTCCCCGATATATATTTATATTTAAATTTATTTTTATTGTATGTATATATACATAAAAGTGTTCAAATTATTAATAAAAAGCTTGGTAGCCTACTGGATAAGTCTTTAGTTAAATTACTATAGGTCATGGGATCGAATCCTAGTTCTGTACTATTTAAAAAAAAACCGATTTAAAAAATTAAGAAAAAGGAGAAATAGCTTTTCGGGTTTGGGTCGTTCGGGTCCGGCCCGGGGCAGGGCGGGTCCAGGGTCCCCTTAAAAATGATCGGGGCGGGTCCCGGGTCCGGCCAAACCCGACCCATACCCGTCCTGCTGCCATCCCTAAACGTGAGGCATATTTTCGTAGTATATATTATGGTAATTATGAGGAAAAATATTATTTAAAGTGACCAATTTTTGTTACGTTATATGTTTGAATGTGAGGAAGTTCAAAATATGTGACAAAAACAGTACATCTACTGTGAGAAATATTTCGTCACAATAAGAATTTTATGCGAGGAAATTGCATTCCTCACATATGTCAAACGTGAGGAAATAAATGTCAGGAACCGAAATCAAATAACCTTACATCATAATTTCATAATTAATTTTATGGACATGTATATAGATGATAACAATAGTATTTGGCTAAGTATTATAAGTTTAGTAGTAGAATAAATGGCTGAAGTAATTAAACGTATGTCGAAGGTAGAAAAATGCGAAAACTAGATTCTCGAAGAATTTGATTTTTCATATCATAAGAAAATTATGATTCTCGATAGGTAGTGTTACGAAAATTGGAATTGAAGTGAGAAAACTTTTGAAAGGAAAGGTTAAACGTGGAATTCATTTAGAACAACAATAGATATGACTAATATCTCACTTGACTTTAAGACAAAACACGTGACTACCTATGAAACCCTTATATATATATATATGAATTGATAGACATATATAGGTATATATATACCTAGTAAAGAGTGAGGTGGAAAACGTAAGTATAATAACAATTGTCGTAGCCTATGAATCGAATGTAATTGGCGGAAAACAAAATGTTAAGTTTTTCGATAAGAAGATAACTATCAAAGTATATCAAAGTATTACTTAGCATGAGAGGTTTTCGGTACAAAACATAAACAAGTCTGAAATAATTGTTCTCGTATGATAGGTAAAGTTTAAAGTTTTCAATATTAAAGGGATAACCACCACATTTTTTAAAATAAGTGGTAACCTACGCCACCCTCACCCTTCCCAACAATTAGTATTTATCCAACTAACCTTATATAAACATCTATACGGATAAAAGATAGGGAGTATTTAGAAGAAAAAGGGGCAGAGAATATGCTAAGGAAGAACCAAAACTTGGCTAATTTGGGAAGTTTAAGAATCAAATTTGAGGTAAACCTTAATCCCACAACTCATAAATATAATTGTGTTTAACATTTCTGATAGTTATGTAATTTACTTGATATATGTATTATGTACTATTAGGTGTCTATTATGGATTTCGAAAGCTGTATATATGCTTGAAACCTAAATTTCAGGTTTAAAATGTGATTTTATTTAGGTGCCGAACGCTTGCATATGGATTAAGAAGTTTTTAATTAGAGTTCGTTAACATTGGAGGGTTTTCAGACTTTTTTTTTAATAAGAATGATTCGATTAAATATTACAGTTTCGATGAATTAGGGTTTTGATTCCCTCAGAAGTTAATTTCAGTCATATCATGATCTTCGACATTTAAAGTCTGATTATTTGAAAGTTTTGGTAGTCTAGATTTAATACTATAAAGCTTTTGAGGTTTGATGTAGGTATCTAGAAGGTTTCAATTTTAGAAAATGCAAAGGAACATTTCGGATATTGTGATTAATATAGTGTTAATGCCCAATTTATTTTCAAGTGTTGTATGAGTATTCAATGTAAACTGTTCCAAGCACATGAATACTCTTCGTATCATGCTAACAAACGTTTTGCTATTCAAGAGAATTTGCTATACTGAGGTTTCGAATGTCTAAATTTCAAATAAATATAATATCAACATTATATAAAGTTTTCGGCTTAGGATGTAACGTTTAAAAGTTTTCAGCAAATACACTCAAGTCCTCGGTATGTTGTCCAAAAGTTTTTGATATTGAATCTTAAAACAAAGTTTTTTGATATTTTAAATATTTTTCGACACTGCTAGTTTAAATAATATTCGGTATACTTTGGTTTGGAAAAGTTTTCGCTATAATATGAGATTTCGGTATCACACAGATTTTCAGAAGTTAATAAGTTTCGATATTTTAGGGTTTTTATCAAAAAAGGAATTAGGGTTTCAGTACTAGTTTCGGTACAGTATAATTATCAGTTTTAATACAGGTTTGGATACTCATTAAAAATATACTTCTAAGCCAAGAGTTTAATATATTATAAATTATAAACAGAAAGGTAAAGGTCACGGATAGAAATGATCATGCATAAGAAAGCATGCATATCACACACAGCATATCATGTTAGGGATCTCATATTTACCGAAAATAATATATCTATAGGTCAGGATCCCGATAAAGGCAAGGATACGAATGATTAGCAAACGAAAACGAAACCTGTGAGTATGATATGCAACATGTGTTCTGTTTCTATGTGATTTATATATGCTTATATGCTTATATGTTTTATACGAATTTATTGATTGAATTGCAATTATATGGCTATATGAACTGATTGATGACTAATGGGTTTTATGCGCCTACGTGCTCTATATGGATTTACTGATTTACGGTTTTATGATATACGTGTTAATTGTAAATTGACATGAATTGTGTGACCGTAACGTGCTCTCATATGAAATATCTATCATATAAGGATAGATGCGCGGCATGCATATACGTAATAAATGAAAGGAGAAACCGTTATGACTATTACGACTACGGATGTACGATATGGATGCTACGGCATACTTCCCTTTTGGGGATGATAGATACTTCCCTTCAAATCGAGGGATGACAGAGTCCTGTACAGGCACATACAAATATTTACAGTATTGACAGAGTCCCATGCATGGGCGACGACGGGCCTACGTTACGAGTTCTAGCCAGTCTATAACGGGAGTATCAACGAAAAATGATCATATAGAATTGCATTGATTTCTAGGACATATAAATGGTTATATGGACTATGGTTATGTGACAAAATTTATGTTTGGAATACGTTACGGTTTATGCGAAAGAACATATGATTGAAAGGATTTCATGCCTTTGATCTACGGATCTAATATGAATAATGGCTATATGAACGAGGGATATGAACGATGGTATGTGATTGATAGATAGTATAGCAATTGATCTACGGATCTAATGAATATTGGTTATGGGAACAAGGGTACAGAATAGATATACAAAAGGAATATTATGATATTTATGGCTATGGAAGATGAATTGTTTATTATTACAGTTTTATTTATTATATGCATATGGAATAACATGTTGCGATCATACTCTGAATAATTGTTTACAGTGTTGTAGATATCTAACAGGCTACTTAGCACACACCACATACGAAAGCATGGATTCAAGGTTGGCCGACTACACTTTCATCCTACTCCCCCATAGTTTATAGCTGCATATAGTTTAATGAATGCTAGCAACTTTGGTATGCTACTAAAATGATTATGTTGCGTACATATATGTACATTATGTGTGAAAGTAAATAGATAGATGTACGCCCCCGTTTATGTTCAAAAGGAATGGTTATGGAAGAAAAAGAAAAGCGAAAAAAAAAAAAAAAAAAAACTTTTATAGAAAAAAAAATAGTAATGGCTGCGCATGGAAAAGGGAAATGGGGCGCTACATAAAATATCGTCACATTAGGCGCGATTTGATCTTATGCCACGGGCCTTCGGTGACGAGCCGGTGACGAAAATTTTTCCTCACATTAATTTATGTGACGAAAATTTACTCTTTTGTGAGGAAAAAAATCGTCGCATCAAATGACTTTTTTTTAGTGATTTCATAATAAAAGATGACTACTGTGTAAGAAAAATAAATATACACCACCGCGATATAAGAATCGTCTTTCATCCTTTGCAAAAGAATCTGCATATGGCCTCCCACAAAGGCCCGTAATTCCATCTGTATATTGAGTCCATTACTTAAGACGCCCATTAGTAGTTTTTTTACAAATCAGACATCGTTGTACTTTGAAATAGATTTCATAACGATGAAAGATGATTTTTATTTAGAATAAAGTTCATATGTTTGCTAAATTAATCACATTCGTTTGTGAAGTTCTTTCATAACATACCATACTGATAAACGTATTTTAATACGTTTATTGCAGTATTTATTTTGGGTCATAATAGAGTTTTCGTAATCATTGTAGGCATTTATTTGCTCTATTTACACCTATTTTGATATTGTAGGACCTTATGACGGCTATCGCCGTGAAAGAGGCAGAAAGCGAGATCAAGTGCCACAGGCGACAGTCACGGCCGTGAATCCATATACAATAGGCCGTGAAGAAAGTGCGAAGCTAAACCAGAAACTCGTCACGGTCGTGAAGCGTCATGTCCCAGGCCGTGACACAAAGCCGAGACCTAAGTTCAAGGGCGTCACGGCCGTGACAATTGACTGAAAGCGTTGCGAAGCAGAGTATTGATAATCACGGCCGTGAAGGCCATGTCCCGAGCCGTGAAGGTGATAAGTTACGATTTTTCGCTATTTATGTCATATAAACATGTGTTATTGGTCATTATAAATTAAATTATACATGGATATATTATTTAAGTGCATATTACATATTTTGCAGATAGTGACAAGAAAACGGGAAAATGGGGCGTGGAGTGAAATTGGCGAACTTATCAACATTGCATACATGAATAGTGGCAGTGGGGACACCTAAAGAGAAAAGTGAAGACAAGGAAAACAACTAGCTGTCACATGCACACTGCTCAAGATCTTTAATGTTTGAATACGCATTTTCTGGCTACTTATGCGCTAGTGGCCCTATTTCTGTTCTTTGTTTTTCCTATAAAGGCACTCTGACCACATGAAGTTAGGGAGAATCGTGGGGGAAAAACCCACTAAGCATGCACCTCATTTTTCTCAGCTCACACCAAGAAGCTCTCGTCGTGATTTCTCCTCCAACGAAAACCACACTTCACTCACAAATCCTTTCGCTAGCCGACGAAGCAAATCAGGCGGCTTGCGACGGAAGACTCCGAGAATACGACGCGACTACCTCATCGTGATAGAGAAGTTTTTATTTTCGTATATCCTATAATGTTTATGTTGAATACTTTGTCCTTGCCGTTTATTAATATGTGCGCTTAAAAATATTTTGTGGTTAAGGCCGTATTAGGCCGGATTATGATTTCGTATTAATGCTATTCGTATTCTTTTTAATCGTATTAGTTAAGTTACGTGTTCTATGCTTGCGGTTAATGTTTACGTATGCTTGATCACCATATGAATGATATTTGATTGGTTTATGAGACTGAAAAAGTGATTAGACCGGTTAGAATAAAGCATTGAACACCACTACGTAAAACGACAGAGATGGAATTCGATTTTGTATGTGTGTTTTTCTGAGACGTTAGACGCCCGAAAGCATTTAAGCTCGGGGAAATTCATAAAGCCAAATGCATGCAGGGTAACTACAATCATATATTGGATATAGTTGATTGTTCACTTTCGCATAGGGTTGCTAGTTACGTGAATAACGGGTAGCACGTATGTTAAGAATTTTTACCTTAACTAGATTCATATTGGTTAAATATATACGATTCCATGAAGACGTAGGATTAATCCGTGCCGAATATGTGCTTTAACCACGCTTGTCGTTAATTGATAAAAAACCGTTATCTTTATTTGCACTTTTCTTAAAACCGTCTTAAACGATCTAAAAAAATTATATATGAATATATATATGGGCACCTGCTGATTTGGCACCGATTCATGCCAAATCAGCATGCCACTTCAACATCAAATTTGATGTGGCATTAATCAACACCCTCTTAGGTGTCATAGACGACATATATGATGCTGATGTGTCATTTTATGTGGCACTTGTTGTGTGGCCTTGATAATACCACGTAAAAATGACACATCAGCATCATGTGCGATCTATGACACCTAAGATGTGTTGATTCAGATTTGATGTTAAAGTGGCATGCTGATTTTGCACGAATCGGTGCCAAATCAGCAGGTGCCCATATAAGGTGCTCACATTAGGTGAGCGTGCTCACATTAGGTGAGCACCATATCATTCCCATATCATTCTTCATATAATCACTTTCTGAGTAGCTAAATTCCCTCTGTGTTTGGGAGTAGATGAACGCTAGGTCGATTCGTACTTAAGACATATGTTTATCGTGACTCGTGTATCCTGACTATTTTTCTCGCGACAGCCAAATAACGATTAGGCCGTTCATAGATGATAGGGTTCGAGAATAGGGCGACAGCAAGTACTCGATCCTCACTATTAGTAATTATTGAATCTTAGATCCTCGCTATTAGCAAATTCGTGAGTGGGTCGGAAATTACTGCGACTTAGTCAAGAATCACGTAGGAGCGATATTTTATTGTCTTATAACGATAGTACCTAGCGGGATTCGAATCTCGAGCACATCTTTATTATCTAAATGCAGTCTCACCAGTTTTAGTCGTTTGTCTTAATCTCTCGTGCTTTAGGATTGGTCTTTTAGTTAATTCGTAGTATAAACAATCTGCGCACTTTATTTAGGCTAGATATCGAGTCGATAGGTTATTACTAGTCATCAAGTTTATTTCTCATGTTCGATACTCGTTTACTTACCTTACTACACTACAAACGATAGGTCCATTGCATATCGCACGTTGGTGATAGCAATTACGTATTCGTTTTGTTTATCACTTGTCGCACCTGCACTTTACATTAGTACACCATGTGTCGATCACATATCATGCCATACGATGACATAGTTAGCAAACAAAAATATATGCATATATAATAGAAATTTAAAATCGTGCACATGGCGAGATGATAAATGCCCGTATTTTCTTCTCTAATCATACATTATAGATTTCAATGAAATTGTCATTATTGGAGATGATTTAGAAAACTAAATTTACAAAGTAAATTCAATAGATAAAATAAAAATTTCAATGGTTGCACTCAGTGGCGGAGCTAGTATGGTGGGGTTCGAATTAACTAAAATAATTTAGTAAGGTCATAGATTAGGACAAAAATTAAAATTTCTATGCAAATAAAAACAATCAGCTGGTCCAATGATAATCCCACCACTGTTTGCACTACCCCGACCGCTCATATGTCCTAACATCATTGAATGGAACTAGTCTAATCGCGAGCTTCAACGACTTTTTATGATTCAGTCTGCCTCGCATAATTATGTAAATAAAATGTTTTATACCGAACATTAATATTTAATACTATTTTTTATACATAATTTATACTATTATAGTTTAAAATATTAATTTTATACCCATTTATTGATTTTATAATATTTAAAATATACATAATATTCAATTTATATTATATAAAAATAATTTTTTTAAAGAAAATTGCGGGTACAGGGAATCCCGCGGGACGGGGACCCGGTGGGGACGGTGATGGGGACGACTTTTTTTCCGCCCGCCCCGCCCGGTTGACATCCCTAACCTATCTAATATAATTTTGTTGAAAAAAATAATGAAGTTTGGTTTTAATTACAATATGGACTAAAATTATTCAGCCCAAACCCTTACGTTTTACCACATAATCCAGCTCAATGTCTTTTATTTATTTTAAGTTTATTAACAAAGTAAAGAAAAAATTCATCCGCAAGTGATGATGTCAGGAACCTAAACCTCATCTCATAATTTCATGTATTTACAGGAGTTTATATATATAAATTAATTTTGCGATATAAGTATAGACATAATAGTATGTGATTAAGGTTTCTAGATTTTAGTATGAAAAATAAATAGTTGAAGTAAATGAAGGTATATATGTGACATTTTCGAAGAAATTCTTTGAACTAGATCTTTGAAAGTTAAGATTTTTGAACAGATGTATGTTGCGAGAATTAAATTTCGAAGGGCTAAATTTCGAATGTACTAGTTACGATAATTATAATTCTCGATAGATAGTATTATGAACATAGAAATATGAATTGAAATGATTTTCGAAAGAAGGCAATTGTCAAATAGAAGATTTTCGAAATAAAGCAAATTGCTAAGGACTTTTCGAAAGAGAATGATTGCGAAAAATTGAAGTTTAAATTGAGAAGTTTTCGTAAGTATAATAGCGAAACTTCATTAGGAAGGAAAACGAATAAAATAATAAGAAAGATGATGATTGCTAAGGTTAGGATAAGTGTCGATGTCATTTAAACTATTGTTACACTCAATATTAGATAAGAACAAAAGAGAATGAAGAAAATATCTCATTATATCAATGAACGAAAATTTAACATAGAGAGAAGGGAGAGAAGTCGAAGCCGTGAGCAAATCTTAAGCTAGGATGGGTACGAACGTTGTTATGATTTTCATGTTTTAAGATAATTTTAGGTATTAGAAGCATATGAAGTTTGCATCTGCTCATGGTATACTTGAGTTTAATTTTCGATGGTGTGAAGATGTTGGAAGTTTATAGAATATATATGTTTCAAGATATAACACAAGAATTTGGATCCTCGCTGGGGTGACAGTCAGCAATGTGGTGGTATGTAATAACTAGGATATTGAGGAATGACGTAATTCCAATTTATCTTCGCAGGCTCGAACCCGTTGGTGCTGGTTCTTCACTGTTAGCAGGCTCTAACGCGTTGGTGCTGGTTCTTTCACTTGTTTTGGTCAGGTGCTTGTTTCGATGGCCCAAGGCTCTCTATCGTTGCGCACCATTTTTTTTCGAGTTTATACATAAGATTACGCTATCAAAGTTGCCGATCACAGTTAGTTTTTTGTCCTTCATGTCCATTGCAACAGACTCTATACTATTCAAAATTAAAAAAACACAGCAGATAACAAATAATAATCGTACGTCACACAGAAATAAGAAACACACACATCAAAGAATCAGCTTTTATTACACATACACACACACACACACACACACACATATATATATATATATATATATAATATATATATTACCACAGTAGTCCGTGACTAAATGCATGACGTCTCTTCTCTCCTTGTCACCCTGGATAGGTATCTTCGCCACAAGTTTCTGCAATTTCAACAATAAGTCCGATCATAAATCACATTGCATATAAAGGAACGTCATATATATATATATATATATATATTGTGTGTATTGACCTGAGACATCTTTAACAAGACTTTTAGGGAGAGGGAGATTTCAATTCAATCAAGCTTTTTCGAGAGATGAGATGTTTGAGCTGAGTTTGATTGAAGAAGAGAGAGAGGTCTATATATTAGTATACGAGGTAAAGAGAAAACACAGAGAAAGTGACGAATGAACGGTCAACGTTGATTGATGAACTTAAGTATTTGTTTTGTGTGGAAAATAAAGCTGGAAAGGGAATAAAAGTCCACAGTCCAACAACGTGTGGACTTGGCCTTCCTAACCATTCAACCATGGGGTCATGTTTTGGTAAAGAACAACTCTATCTTCCCATTGTATTAAATTAGGTTTTATAATAGCAACCAATAATAATAATAAAAATAGTAATGTTTTGGGTCTGGTTTGTGATCTGTAACGATACCTATTAGGAAAAAAATTGTCGATTAAATAAACTCTTGGGTTGGCGATCAATAATCCATTAAATACCGACCGTATCGACCGAAAAACGACAATTCGGTACGAATCGAATGCCGAACATAAAATTTGGTTTTGTATTCGGTTTGAAAGTTATAAAAATTAGTTCATTCGATTCAGTATGGTTTACTAGTTCGATAAATCGAAACCAACCGAATTACCGATTTTTTTTTTAAATTTATAAAAGATACTAAAGTTAAAATAGACAAAACATTCCTTGCACTTTTCACACAATCCCAATTGAAAAGTCCCAGAAAAGCCCTAATATTCTCTGCCTTTATGTCATATTTTCGAAGCTTAATCTCATTGCTATCGTGTTAGGTATGTATAACCATAATAGTTGGCTGATAGGATATTTCAGATTCTAAGAAGTTAGATACAAAAAGTTTCTGGGACCATCATTAATGGCTAATTTATCTTTCTCACACCACTTATAAGCGACACGACGTCAACTATGAGCACAAAGTGTGAGCTCATACATTAGCGTATATTATTGTTATTTTTATTATATTAGTATTATATGATACAACGAACAAGTTGGATGTATGATAGTAATTTATTTGGTCAATGATTTTAACTAACTCATTCAGCAAATAATTGAGGGTGAATCTATAGAAAAATATCCAATTGTATAAAAAATTTGCAAGTCAGCACCCATGTTAGAAATTTTTTAGATAAGTATCCGTTCGACTGTGGGTACCAATTTCCTGGTCTTGACGTATCTTTTTATATGTGTATTGGGTACCACGTTACGCATCTATATGGTACCCATATATGGTACCTATTTACGTTCCATACGGTACCATACCGCAAGCTATATGGTGTTACCATTTCTAACTGTATTACGTACCACAATACGTTTCTCTATGGTACCTAAATGTGTGATATGATGTACCTTGCGGCGGGCAGGTACCAATGTGCAAAAAATTTATTCTGACAGGTACCTGCGTATAAAAAAATACTGACAGGGTACTGATTTGCTAATTTATTATATAATGGGTATTTTTATGTAAATTCCTGAGATATTACTCAACTGTAGAGGGAGGATAAAGATCGAAGGTTGATAGACGTATGTGGGCTCCTCTTGATTTAGTATTTGAAGAGTTCAAATCAAGATAACGAAATATTGAAAACGACTTTTCTCCTTAATAGTGGACTAGCTTCTTGTAGAGTGCAAGTAACTTTTTTTTTCAGAAGTAAAATAGCTTTTCACTTGCGTTTATTACTGTTGGACATTGGGGAAATAAGGCTTGGACCTAGCGGTGAAAACGAGCCGAGCCGACCCGAACTTGAGTATGCTTGAGTTTGACTTGATAAATAACGAGCGAGCTCGAGCTCGAGCGAGCTTGGTCAACTCGAACTCGAGTCGATCGTTGACCGAGCCGAGCTGCTCGCGAGCTGTGAATGAACACACTGTCTATTACACGTCATATATACCTTGAGTTTTTGACATTTTCTAACTATTTTACACTCGATTTGATGTTCAGTCATTCCTCATGCAGTTTATAGTAAGTATTTTAGATCAAATGATTTATTTGATAATGGTGGAAATCAAAATCAATAAATTTCTGTTTATTTATGTCTTATGAGATATATAATATATATTAATATATAACTTACTCGAGCTTCGAGCCGAGTCGAGCCGAACATCACCTAGCTTGGGTTTGACTTGATTGATTGTTAACGAACCGAACTCAAGCTCGAACCGATCTTTGGTCAAACCGAACTCGATCGAGCTTTGACCGAGCTATTTGCGAGCAACTCACGAGCGGCTCGGTTCGTTTTCACCCCTACTTGGATCCATACACTCTACGTGTGTAATAAAACATAGGTTCTGACCTGTATCATCCCATTGTAATAAATTAGGGTTATAAGAATAATAAACATATGCAATGAGGCTTGGCTCTAGTGGTCAATCTGAGGCACTCAAGTCTTTGGCAGGGGACCCAAAGGGGGTAGGTCATGAGTTCGAACCTCCCTGACTACAAATTTCTTTGATTGAGCCTGTCACACGTGGACTTGTCCTAGTGTGGCTTCTTGGTCGGGGTGGTTTTGCAGGCTATCGCGTCGGTTACCTGGCCGCCAGGGTTCCTCCGGTCATCAAAAAAATAATAACAATATTGTTTTCGGGTCTTGCTTTGGATCTGTAACAATATCTATTACCGAAAAATCATCAATTAAATGAATTATGAGGATCATAATCATTCAAATAGTATTTATGTTAGGATCGGTTGCGTGTTTAGAGGGGGCGATTAAACACTTGGACGTTTTTTGGTTCTTAATCGGTTAAGGTTAGATACCGGTGCCTGATATTCGTGTGTGACTTTGTGCGAAAGCAAACCGGTCGGTTATGAACCAAGACCGGATGTGTGTGACGTGATGTGTGTTTGTGACAGACACAGATTTGTATCTGGAAGAGTTTGGGGTTGGGATGTGACACATGCTATATTTAATATGCTTCCATGTTTAGGTATCAATGTATTTTGTTATTTTAGTGGGTATAACTGATGAAAGTTGCGAGTTGAAACGTCATCTGTGAAATCTCTTGTCCATGATGAAAATTTTTGAAAATTTTATCGTGTCGTGATATGAGTGTGATAGTCTTACGTGTTGCATTGCTGTGATATTAGCATGATTATTTGGCTATATTGACTGCTTTAGGAAAGTATTGCGTATCATGAAGCACAAACCTAGTATATATGTGAGTTCTGATCCTTCAGAAAAAATTCAGAGCAACTCATTATGCTCGGTGTTTATTCTTGTGTGACACGCATGGACTGAATATTTTTGAACTTGCTCTGTTATGCATGTCAATGGTACTATGTGGATTTTTGTGTGTGAAAATGAGAAGGGCACTAGGATTGAGTCATAAGCTAAATATTTCCCTACCTTATGTATTTACCACTTAGTGAGCCCATTGAGCCTTATTTGACTTATTTGTTGATTGGAGCCCAGATATTTAGCCTGATTGCCTCAATTTAGCCTATACGACCCGTATCAACGTGTTAATTTATCGATATCGTGAAAAGTGGCTTGTTGGTTGAGAAGGAGCTAATCGTCAATGCATGTTAGTTATGAACTCGTCATATGATATAGATCTCTCGTCGTAATATTGCAGCGGACTAGAAACCTCTCCATTCGATAAGACGTACAAATATAGGAGGGGCTGGTTCGAAAAAAAAAAGAAGAAAAAAGAAAAAAAAGAAGAAAAAAATAAGCAAAAAAAAAAAGAAGTTGCAAGAAGAGCTAGAAAAAGGAAAAAAGATGAGTCGAGTGAAAAATAGAGACGGGGTTAGAAGAGCGAAATAAGTAGTGAGAAGAGCGATTCGATATTGACACGTTTGATACTTTGAGCTCACTTTCCTATATGACGCACCTTTCCAAAACCGAGCACCATTACAACCCTTGATGAAAGACCCTTCGATTCGTGCATGATTTCCACTATGTGACTATGATGTGATATATTTGCAAGCTTAGAGTAATATCTTTTCATGTCTTGAATGAGCGTCTTTATACAGATCCCTTTGAAAACACTTCAAGCGACTTGAGCGACCCTTGTGAGAGTTGTGGATTGATGCGTAGTACGATTCTAGAAATGTCTTTTATGGTTATGATAAGATTGCGACCTATTACCTCATGCTTCATGTCTTGACTACATCATTTATTTGTTGATGATTATCTCGACCTTCTTTTACGTTTTCTGAGATTAAACGGGAGAATTTTATTCAGTGATGTTCTATAACCTAACTTGATTTGGTTTTATTTCTCAAATGCTATCTCCCAATCGGCCTTTTGTTTTGGTGCTGGTGCGCTCTGTTGACTTTGAATTTCTAGAGGCTTCAAGTAGTGTGAGTTGCCATAAGATAAATTAGGATGAACTCCCCAGCTCGGGTCGTATGTGTTTGAATAGAAGTTCTTTTGCCTCGATTGGACCTGGTTCACTTCCTCGAGATTATTGGCTTGCATCTCATCTAGCCTCCGGTGTATAGCCTCAAATTGGGCCTCTAGCGAGGTGCTTATCTCGTGCACGCCTGCCGTCCTTCGATCCAAATCTTGCACAGTGTATCTCGCTGGGTAGGCCACGATCCTCTCGATGGCTGCGTGGGCATCAGTGTCGCCCAATTCCATGAAACTTCGTCCGCATCCTCCGTCCACGATCCTCTTATTTTGTGTGCTAAGTCCCAGAAAATGGCTGCATCTGCACGATCAACAGAATGTTGTGATTGGGAAACTGTCTGAGGAGACTTTTGTATCGATTCCATGCGTCGCTCAGTGTCTCCGCGCCTTCTTGTTTGAAGTTAACAAGCTCCGCCCTGATTTCGCTCGTCCTTGAGAGTGGATAATATTTGCCTAGAAAACACTCCACTAGTTGCTCCCAACTAGTGATAGATGCATGTGGCAATGATGAGAACCATTCAGAAGCTTTACTGTCAAGAAAATGGGAAAATGTCAGTTTTATCACTTCTGTAGAGACTCCGAGATACTTAATAGTTTTGCAAATTTGAGTGAATTTCAAAATATGCGAATTTGCGTCCTCGTTTGTTAGCCCCTGAAATTGTGCTGAACCCGTAACCATCTGTATAGTAACGAGTTAATCTCGAAGTGATTATGTGGCCCCGGGGGAATTGCAATTGGGTCACTATCATCAAAAAGTCCCGGAAGTGCCCGACTTAGTGAAGTGGGTCATGGAGGAACCTCCTCGCGTTCTTGATTCTCCATTATTCCTGCGAAAGAAAATAACAATCAAAATAAGTTAACTAGGTCGTGCAAGTAGTAAAGGACGAAGACCGAGTATCGATCCACGAAGACAGCTCGATTAATTCTAAGATAATATTCCTAATTTTAATTTAGACTAAGGGAATTTTTATAGTTCTGATAATTGATAAAAGAGATAAAAAGACGCAAATAATAAAATAAATGCAAATAAAATAAATGAGGATAGAGTAATTAACGACGAACGTGATTAAGACACATGCTTGGCACGAAATATTCCTACGTCTTCATGCAATCTCATCTATCTAATCAACATGAATTAAGTCAAGGTGGAATTCCCTAATATATGTGCTACCCGTTATTCACGTAACTAGCAACCCTACATGAATAGCGAACCAATCAACTATATTACTATATGACTGTAGTCCTACACGTGCATTTGATCTTCGTGAAATTCCCCGTGTTTAGGCGCTTTCGACGCCTAATGTCTCGGAAACCACACATACGAAACCGAATTCCATCTCTGGTCGGTTTTACGTAGTGATGTTCAATATTTTGATCTAACCTTTCTAATCACCTTTTCGGTCAGAAATTCGCCCTCATTACGGTGTTCGCGTCGTCTCGCTCTGGGTCGTCGATTGTATTCTCTCGCAGCCGTAAATATTTGCTCTTTTATTTCAGCGACGAAGCTTCTCGTTCGCTGTACTCGCTGCTCGTCTTTTATTTAGCAGCCGGCCTCCTCCTTGTAGCAATCGCGTCTATATATATAAGGGCATCTCCAACGCCACACCAAACCTGGCGTTTTCGCTGGAATTAGAGGGGGAAGGATCTTCAACCCCACGCCAAACGCACCCTAAATACAGCGTAGCTACAGTGCCACGCTATCTTTAGCGTGACACTGTTTCCCCTCTATCTATTTTTTTTTTAACTTGTTTTTGAATTTCTGTAAATTATGATTTTGTAGAATAGAAGACGGGAGAAGTGGGAAGAAGATGATGACTAGGACAGAGAAATTTAATCATTTTTTATATTTGCTTTTCAGTTTTTTTTTTATCGTAAATGTTCAATTTTTTTTAATTATTGTTTTTTAAAAAAACACTTATTTCCTATGGTTGGTAATTTTATGATATCAATTATTCGTCTCACAATTTTTACTTATTTATATAATAAAATATTATCAGTAACAGTTTTATATTTGCTCCATATACATATAATACTTCAAAATTAGGAAATTAGATAAAACTTACGGAAGTAATATGACTTGGATATCCATATATTTGTTTCTTGAATTTTATCATGTAACTTAGTTTCGGATCATAGATTATAGTGAGATAAGAAATGATTAGAATTTAATTCATAATTAATATTGGAACGTAAAATGAATAGAAAATAAATGGAATATTTGTTTAGAGGAAAATATAGAGGAGATTGTCGGAGTTATCGTTACTGTTTAAACTGTATATATAGAGGAATTTTCTGTAGCAACCTTATATACAGAGGAAATGGTTGGAGATGGCCTAATAAGAGGCAGCCGACTTAAAAGCAATTAAGTCCAATATTTTATAATATTCTATTCTGAATCTTCAAAAGCATATCTTGACTTTCTATTCCTCATATCTTCGTCAATATATTATATAGTAAGTATGCTTGACTTCTTCTTTGAGAACAAATCGTATGTAGGCTTATCTTTGATAGGCTGAAATTTAATTCAAAGCCCACAAAATAATTCTTGTGATGATTGTAGCCCAATTTCCATAATTGTACTTAGTGCGCATAAGAGCTCGGCTTTCTTAACTTATTTCTCCGTTACATGTCAAACAAGAAATATATACGTAAACGTAAAATGTTCGAGATATTTCGATAAACGACAGTCGAAAATACGATTTTACGGGGAATAAAATAGTGTAAAATCCTAAATTATCAACATATTCAATGCAGATGCAATTTCAATTCGTATTGTCTGAATTGAGCACCAATTTCACTTTCGGCTATAGGCAACCAATGGAACTGCTGACTTTATTATACAATATAACCTTATCAATCATCCAATTACCCATTAAAAAACATTTAATAATACTATACAATCAATATTAAAACATTCACACCCATTATCATCTCATGATTACACATTTACTTCTGCCCAATACGTTAAACATTAGCACTTAAGTATTTCATCACATAATCTTTCTCGAAGTAATCCTTCAGATCTTGCACACCTCCCCAAGAAGAATGCCCACAATTACAAGAAGGTCTGAAGTTTGTCAGTTCATCCCATAAAGATTTAAATTTTGTAAAATACAGCCCAACTGTCGACTGTCCCTGGGATAGGTTGAGAATTTCCCTTCTTAATTGGTAAAACCTTGGTCCATTACTTCTTGGAACCGCTCCTTTAGATCGAGCCAAATCTCCCTAGCCGTCTCTGAATATAAATGCTCCCAGAGATTTCCTTGGACACAGAATTCAAATCCAGCAATCACCACATCATTGTTCCTTCTCCACGCCATAAACATCTTCTGATCTGTTATAGTGGTTTCTTAATTGTGCACATCGACAAAACCATTTTTGTTCTTCACTGAGAGGGCAATAGCCATCGCCCTATTCCAAGATTGGTAATTATCCCGGTTAGAGGTTGATGCACCAAAACCAGACCAGGATTGTCCGTGTGATGCAAATAAAAAGGGATGAAGTGGATCATCCAAGGTGATTCTGTGGCTGAAGGTGCCGTGGACGATGTATCGCTGCCTTCTTGATCTGCCATCTTGAAATCTTGACAGAAATATTACCTATTCTGCAGCGTCTTGTGATAGAGTCAAATTTCTTTGATTGCGAAGAAGAAGAGCGAATAGAATCAGATTATTGGTGTGGGAAGTTTGAAGAGCTCTGATACCATATGAAAGGTTTTGGTGTTTCACAATTGATGTATTTTATGTCCCGCAATTCCATTTTAATTTGCTTTCGGTCGGTGCCTTGCTAGAATATAAATATGAGTTTAACCTTTCTTGATGATGGTTTTCTTGTTAAGAATTCAACCAAGGACTTGATGATTGCCAAGGGTAAGAGATACGAAGGCTTGTCCATCTTAGATCCTGACAGTTTCTATTCAGACAATAAAGTTCCATCTGTTTTGCATAAGGCTTCTAGGACATTCTTCCTTTGATTGTTTAGATATTTTAGCAACCTGAGTCTTGATTGTTATGATAGATCTAATAAGTAGACTTGTCAAACGGGCCCGCGGCCCGCGTGCCCGAGTGGCGGGGCAGGATGTTAATTTTTCGGACCGCCAGTGGGCATGCCCGTGCTGGTCGCGGGCAAGCCCGCCAAAAATAATATATTATATAATTTTATTAAATAATAAGATTTATAAAAAATTATATTGACTTTGATATTTTTTGAGTTTTTTAATACATAAATAGTTAATATTAAAAAGTTGATTAAATTAAATATATTTCCAAGTTGAATTCTTTAATTTTTCCTATTTTTATATTATTTTTATCTACTTTTATTATTTTTTCTCATTTTTTCCTATTTTTATTATTTTTTCTTTTTTAAAAAAAAATTGGCGAGCTAAGCCCTCCAGGCCCGCTACCCGCCCGCAGGCGAGGCGAGCCTTCATTTTCCAGGCCCGCCAGTGGCGGGCTTTGGCGGGCTACAGGCCGGCCCAACCTGCTGGCCAGCTTTGACAGCTCTACTAATAAGGAGAAATACTGTAAGATTTGTCCACTTGCAAAACAGAAAAGATTGTCATTTGATATAAATAATGAGATGGCTTGCTCAGCTTTTGACTTAGTGCAGTGTACATTTGGGGTCCCTTTTATGTTGAATCACACACTCACACAGGTATTTTCTAATTATTGTAGATGATAGTATTAGATATACTTGGGTCTTCTTGTTAAAACGAAAGGCTAATGCACAAGCCGCAATTACTTTCTTTTTCAACATGGTTGAGAACCAATTCAAAAGTGTAATAAAGGTGTTACGATCTGATAATGCCACGGAGCTTAAAATGTCAGAGCTTCTTAACGGGAAAGGCACAATTCATCAGTTTTCATGCGTGCAAACACTACAACAAAACTCGGTTGTGGAAAATAAGCACCAACATCTTTTTAATGTGGCCCGAGCTTTATTATTCCAGTCAAATCTGCCTCTTAAGATCTTGGAATGAGTGTGTACTTATTGCAACGTTTTGATAAATTGAACACCTTCTAGGATCTTACAGAGCAAAACTCCTTATGAGCTACTCCCTTCGTCCAGCAACTTTATCACATAAGTTGCTGGGCACGCAAATTAAGGTGGCATTATTATAATAATATAGTACAATGAAAAGGTAAAAAAGTGTACACGTCTTTTAAGAATATTTAATATTATTATATTGATTATTTGTGATACTTTTTTTTGCTAAATAAGGAAAGGTGATAAAATTGTTGGGACGCCCGAAATGGAAAAAGTGTGATAAACTTATCGGGACGAAGGGAGTATTATATAATAAACCTGTAGACTATAGATTTTAAAGTTTTGTTGTCTCTGTTATGTGTCAACTTTAGTGGCTGGTAGAAATAAATTTCAACCAAGAGCAAGACCGTGTTTTTTCTTGATATCCGAATGGAATGAAAGGATATAAGGTCTTGGATTGGATTCTTTTACCGTTGTTGTTAGCTAGTAGGAATGTTAATTTTTATGAGGAAATCTTTCCACTTAAGAAATTGGACAAGGATGACTTGGATATGTTTACAGACAAGGTCTTACCTCGATCTTTTGATGATTTTTTAGCACAGGAAACTCAAATTAAAATACATGCGAAGCATCTCGAATTATCTTGTCTGTTGCTTTCTTACTATATTGCCTGGGCTGCTGAAATCATCCAATAATACTGAAAGATATAGCACAAGAATTAGGATTCTTTTTGGACAGAATTGGACGCGATGATAAGGTTGTGGTATGTAAGGATAAGGTTGACGAGGAATAATGACGGCATTCCGATATATCATCTTAGGCACAATTGGTTTCTTAGCTTCTTCTTTTCAGGTTGTTCTTTCGCTGGCCCAAGCTTACCATCTCTGCGCAATATGATTTCTTAGTTGGTTAACAACCTAACCACATCGAAGTCGCCTATTACAGTTAGTTTTTGGTCCTTCATTGTAAGAGACTCCACACCTTAAAATAGAACAACGAATCGTCATGAGAAAGGAAAACAAGAATCAGATTATATATATATTATATATATATAGATATGTTTCCGTAGTGGCCGGCGACTAAAAGTCCTTGCCTTACTTTTCTCCTTCTCACCCTCGATAAGTACCCTCACCACTAGTTTCTGCAATTTCAACAAAAGCTATCATCATCAATGCACACTACATATATATTGCAGTACGGTATATCATTCTTGTATTTGTGTATATATATACTAGAAAGTTGACCACCGCGCGTTGCGCGGTATTGGTAAACCATATAGCCCCTGAACCGGATAGATCACACCGGATACACAACTACCATCTACAGGCAACCCCCACAAGATACCTACGTCCTGTAACGTAACGGTCGCCTCCTCAACAAAAAATGAAACGTATGGGTCTCCTTCCCCAACGCTCTACCAATGCTGTAGTCAAATGAGGGTCAACCCTCTGCGACATACAACTGTAGATGCTGTACAGACTGATCTGATTCATACAACCTTGATCTGATTCATAGGATTAGTATTACCTTATACGATGAAAATACGGAAAGCGATTGATCAGTAATACCGCGAGACGGATTGTAGAGTTGGAACAGAGAGCGCGCAAGTTCTTCAGCAAAGTCGTCAACTCTAATAATGAATCAGCAACCCTAAACGATGTATCGTTAGGGTATTTATACATAAGCCCTAATGGGCTATTGGGCCCAAGTTAACTAATATACCCACAAGTTGGGTATATTTACAATTAGGTCCTAAATCACAAGATAAGATAATCTATTTAAATTGAACACAATAAAATATTCCTAACAATCTCCCCCTTTGTGTTCAATTTGCAATTAGCGCTGGTTATCTTCGTCTTGTGATCGTACTGAGTCCTCAAAGAACACGTATCAGAGTTCTGTCCGCGAAAGCATTTGCTTGCGTGTTCTTCTTCAATCTCCTCCTCCTTTATCTTGTCTTGTGACCTCTTCTTTAGGAGTTCCAAGCTCACCGTGTTCTGATCTTCTCTTCTTGTGTTCCAGCTCTCCCTTCGATAGTCGCGACTCCCCTACATTTGTTCAACCTTGTGTTGGGATTAGGAGTTTCCTTTAAACTCGAAGAGCTGTACACGAGTCGGCAGCTTTGATTCTTGAAGCCCATGCTGAAGTTGTTGGCTGTATCTTGTCATTTGAGTCCGATCTCTCCGTTCGATTGTAGCTCAACTCCCCCTACGTTTGTTCAACCTTACGTTGTGATTTGGGAGTTTCTTTAAAATCGGAGAGTCGTACATGAGGCGACAACTTCAATCGTTGGACTCTGTGGTCTTCGCTTGATTATTTGACGACGCTTGAGATTTAGCATTTTCTGATCTATATTGCACTTTCGTCGTGGTGTTGCTCCCATTTTGCTTTACTACTCCTCCCCCTCATGAAGATCGAGCTAGGGAGATCGTCATGCGATGGGTCAAATGGACATCGTCTTTGGCAAGAAGATCGCGTCGTCGGGACAAGATGATGGAGTTGCGTTTTCCAAAAAAATGTGTTTGGCTCCTTCAGATTTTTTCATCAATTGCATTAGAGCCCGTCTTCAGAGTGGTACGTGCGGCGGAAATGGTAGGTGCTCAGGTTGGGTAATAACCTGACAGAGCCACAAAGGCAATCCGTCGACACGACTTCAGAGTTAAACTCTGAGACGTGGCCTGTGATAACAGGGCTTTATAAACCGGGGCCACATAGGCGTCCCGTTAACATCAGTCTAGGAGCATAGCTCATAGGCGATGGCCTGAAACCGTTGTTGTTTGATATTGCAACGGCAGGACTTCCTTCCGATCATTGGAGCATGTCTTAGAATGACATGTCTACGAAAGTTCAGATCTGGTCACAAAGTCCAGATGAGAAAAAAGTGTATGTGTCCTAAAAAGATATAAAACATGTGGATGGTGAGGACACACTAGACTCGATGTGTTCAAGAAAATTCAGTGGTGTGGGGCTGACTACCACTTAGTTCAATATCTCCCGCTTCCAGTGAAGTAGTGATAGATTACTGGCTCCCCGTGATTTAATGAAACATCGGTCTGTTGGGAGATCGATGAGTGGGTAAGGCTCGGTTGTGCATGCGCCGTTGGACCTAATGCGGCGACTTCTACCCGGGGGGCTAATAAATTAGCACCTGTACCTATGGGGGGTGGTCCGAGTAATTTGTGAGGTAAGGGAGTTTTGTATCTTCCGCTCTTCGGTCTTGTCAAAATTTTTCAAATAGGGGTAGCTCTATGAGTTTGAGATCGTCACTAACACTCGGCTATGTTCCGGGGATAGGTTCAGTTTGGTCTGACTGAACCATGGGAACTTCAAATCCATACATCTGGTACGAAGTGATGCGTGCTGCTTCATTTTGGTCAGCGGTTCGGAGCAGGTCTGTGAGGTCATTGCCGAGTTAGCACTAGAAGCCACCATCGCCTTTTGAAGAGAGTTGACTGTTGTAGGCTTGAGATTCGTCCTTGAAGTTTATCTTTGGAAGACAGGGAATTCTTTTGAAGCGAGATTACGAGAGTATGAAGCCTTTTTTTTTTTTTTGGCCTTTCCTTTTCTTTTTCCTTCCATTTTTTTTGTTTTTTTTGTTTTTTTTTTTTATATATATATGTATTATTATTAATAATATAATAGTAATATATATTATATTATTATATATTATATATATATATATATTTATTCACCCCTCAAATCATGCTTCTTAAAACTGAATTACTCCCCCTCAAAAGATGCATATTCGTAAAATTATCGTTCGAGAGTCTCTTTCCCTAAGTTCACACATTAGAGTTCGCTCCCCCTCAAAATTTAATTTTTGCTCCCCTTAAGACAAATATATGAGTGCTTTTCTTTAAAAAGAGTAGCTCCCCCTCAATGCATGCACATTTAAACATGTAAATTCCTCCCAATTAAATAAGCGTGAACGTATAATTTATTTTCAAAGCAGATGCAAACTAAAGAGTTATTGTTCTTTAAAAATGCATTAGAATGTACGTTTTTATCGCTCTAAAGTTAGAATAGGTATTTTGCGCTTCAGCTCATATGCATACATAAAATTAAGCTCGGAAATTATTTAAGATGATGCATAATAAAAATGTACCTATAACATGGTATTTAATGCATTTACGCTCATGTATGCATGCGAAAAATTTGGAATTAATGTCTTTTTGAAGCATGCATAACTATAATGTACCATTTAGTTTCTAAGTAGGTATATAATCTTTTCAGTTGATATGCATGCCAAAGTTTAACTATGGAATGCATATATAGAATTTACCTACGTTTGGTTGCTCGCATCGCTAACCAGTCGTGCCTGTGGAGCACCCGAGATGCCATACACGCTGGGATCTTTGGCTGCCCTCATCCCATACCAGTCATGAGTGTGAGCAGCTCTCTTTGTACCTACTCATGCTGGAATATCTGCAAAATATTATCGGGCCTTTGGTACCCATTTTTGATGGGTCCCTCCCTGTTAGCAGAAAACAAGTTAAGCACATTAGGTTCAGATATTGATCCTAAGTCATCCTTTAAAGTCCTATTCAATTTAATTTGTGATTTAGGAATCCATAGCTTCAATCCTTGTTTTGGGTGTTGAGGGGATGTGGAGTGATGTTTTTGCTTGGGCACCCAAATTTGTTTAACATTAGGACTATACCCTGTTGAGTTCTTATGCACCAATCGTTTGAATACGGGAGTGTTCGAGACGTGGCTTGCATGAGATGATGGCTGTCGAGTAGAAGAATTATGCATCTTATAAATATTAGATTTATTAACACACGGAAACATCACAATGCTTAATAGTCTTCGATGAATTGAAGTGATGTTCATCAGAAGCATAGTTTGTAGAGTAGAAAGCCTTGGTAGGAGAGGGTTTAGATTTTGATTTCCTGGCCCAGTCCATCGTCTTCGTCTTCTTGGTTAGTTTCTTGCCTGTAGCTAAATTTGACACATTATTAGGAGTTAAATCATAAGTCGAAGAAGAACCAACTTCAGATGAATGATCGTTGAGATTTCTTAGGAGGAAATTTCATTTAGTAGTTTCTCTTTTTCGAACTTGAAGATTTCAATTTGATTTTGGTGTTCCTTTGCTTGTAATTTATTGATGTTCTGGAGACGCGAGATTCAGCTAGAAAGTCATCGTTCCTTTTGTTTGTATCTTGTCTAGTTGAGTTTGCGAGCCTGACTTAGCAAAGAAACGTGCATCATTCTTGATTGTGTTGCATTTGCTAATCTGAAACTAGAATTTAGAGCAAGTGCATCATCGTAGGAATAGTAATGATTTGAGGAGACGCGTAGTTTTCAAATAGCAGATCATGTCTTTGGCTTTTCTTTCCCTTTAATTTCCGTGTGCTTGACGCTTCTATCTTAGACTTAGCTGAATGCAATGGTGGGGATAAACCTATGGGGTTGTTGACTTGTTTTTCGAGTGAGGAGATGATTGTCAGAAGTACGTCTTTTTCCACTTGGAAGGCAATCTTTTCGGACTCAAGAGTCGAGCGCAAATCACAGATTTCCTTGAGAGATGCTGGTATATGTGGTAGGGGGATTTGAATTTTGGTCACTTACGTCTTCTGAAGAGGGTGGATATAGAGGTAAGTAGTCGTCTTCAGGCAAGGATGTTCCATGGTTCTGTCACGTTTATTCAGTTCTTCGTAGTCAAATGGGATTTCTACCCTGTCCTCTCTATTTCTCTTTTTCTTTTCTAGGATGTCAATTGTAGATGAATTAGTAAAAGGGAGTAGACTGGGTATATTTAAGCCTAGGAAGCTAATATCATAAAGAGGAGGGGTTTCTTGACTGTTTGTACGAACCTGGAACAAAGCCTAATCCTTCACGGGGATCATAAATTCTATGTCTCTAGGCTTGTTTAGAAAAATCGTTCTATCTGTTTGTCCTCTTTTTGTTAGGAGATCATCAAGTTTCTTTATTTTGAATATAGACGATTTCGTTCCTTGGATAAGAATTCATATTTTTGGGATATGAAATTACGCTCTTCCTCACTCTTCTTGAAATCATTTTCCTTCTCGAAAGTTTTTCTTCTAGATATCTTTATCCTAGTCTCATGTCTGAGGGATGTATCCTGAGCTTGTTCTAGAAACGAGTTTAACTTAGCCTTTTCTACTAGTTCGGCTCGCAAGACCTTTTCATTGTTCGCTACCTAGTTTCTAGTTTTCTAATGATTGGTTTTCACTAGACATAGATGTTAGTCTATCTTGAAGAATTGGAATCTCTAAATGTAGATCAGAGTAAGAATCGTGTACCTTAGTTTCTGAAGATGAGTCAGTTGTGGGAGTGGCTGCAGTGTTGTGCGCCTCATCTTCAGTGTCAGCTTCGACATTTGCCATGAGTGTCAGATTTTCTTCCTCACTCTCAGAGGTATCCTTGAGCCATGGTTCCTGTTCTGCCATGAGTACGACACCCGACTGTTTTTGTTTTGCTGCTTGAAACCTACTGTTTCTGATCCAAAGTTGCGTTTAATTTGGAATTTTTATTAGCAATCTCTGGAATTTCCCAACAAGAAGCAAGTTTGTTCGAATGTAAATTACTTTCCCCGTTTGACGCTAGGTTCTTAGAGGAATTTTGATCCGCTTGCCCTTTTTTTGTTAGAATGTCCTCCAAACTCCTAATTTTAACGTATAACTCGCTACGCTCGCTATACATGACGTTATATTGACAAGTCTTAGTGAGTCTCTCGTCTTCGCTCTTTTTCAAAGTAGTAGTTAACTCACTATTTTCGCTTTCATTCTTTCTATTTCTTTATCACGATCATCGACTCTCTTTGCGTTGCTTCAAGCTCGCAATTGAGATGCGCTTTTTCACTTACTGGCAAGGAGACATTTATAATTATTCGCTAAGCGAGCTTCTAACTCCTCAATTTCTTTAGCTTGTTTGTTCACTTTCTGTTCCCACTGATTCGACATATTGAAAGTGGCTATTGAAAGTTCAGTTCTAGAATTATTTGGTTGGATATGGATCTTAATCGTGTTGATCACTAATCATAGATTTCTCAACCAGAAAAATCAAATAATGTTAGAGAAATAATAGAAGGATAAAATAAGCATAAGATTTTTGTTATTTATTTAAGGTTTTATAAATCAAAGGAGTGCAATTATAAGAATTTCGTCTCTGATTTAATTCGATTTTGACATCTAAAAAAAAATATTGATCGAGAGTTGTTTTTTTTAATGAAAATTAAGGATTTCGAGATCCTGGATAATCAGCATATGGTGTCGAGATTATGCGATTTGTCGAAAAAATTAAACTCAGATAAGAGGACTTCGAGATCTGACGAAATGAAATTGTCTTCGAATCTCTAGATCTTGTAAAATTTTCACCCAATTTAAAATCAGACGGTCTCAAGAAAATTGTATGTGTAGTGATGATTAGTATTCTAGTGGATGATGACGTGTGGATTGCTAAGAATGAGAAAGGCACATGGATGATGACTCATGAGTTTGATGTGATGTGTGAAATGACTTTGTGAAAGGATTTCCAGATGTCCAGCCTTTTTGCAATTGTTTTGATTCAAAAAAAAATTTCGAGGGATTATAAAATGTCGAGGGAATTTCGAGAGATGTCGAGATTATTTACGAGCGGAATTTATGTCAAAAAGTCGAGATCCTTAAAGCTTAGTAAGAAGTCGAGACAAATGTCGAGATCAAAATGTCGAGATCCCTCTATCTTGGTACAATGTCGAGTGGAGTTTTGAGCAAAAATGTCGAGACCTTGTAACTAAGTAAGATGTCGAGGCAGATATCAAGATCCGTGCATGTCGAAATCGAATGTCGAGATGAGCAATTTAGGTCAAAAGATCTCGATAGGTATCCAAAAATCTGTTCGTCGTCAACCTGTTCTTCGGCTGGAAAGTAGACGAAAATTAGACGAAGAATTTATAAAGAATTAAGAAAGGCAGATATACACCTGCGTTCTCCATGAGCCGGATAATCTGGATTTCGTAAAATCTTTAAACGTTAGAGCGAAAAAAAAAAAAGATTGAACGTATGGAAAAATATCAATAAATTTCGATGAAGTTGATCCACGATTTCGGCTCTGATACACTTGTTAGGCCGATTTATCCAACCTTGATCTGATCCATAGGATTCTATTATACTACTTATACGATGAAAATACGGAAGCGATTGATCAGTAATACCGCGAGACGGATTGTAGAGTTGGAACAGAGAGCGCGCAAGTTCTTCAGCAAAGTCGTCAACTCTAATAATGAATCAGCAACCCTAAACGATGTATCGTTAGGGTATTTATACATAAGCCCTAATGGGCTATTGGGCCCAAGTTAACTAATATACCCACAAGTTGGGTATATTTACAATTAGGTCCTAAATCACAAGATTAAGATAATCTATTTAATTGAACACAATAAAATATTCTCTACCACATATCGTTCAACTTCCCTAATAAGCGACCGTGTAAGATATTCGGTGCTTCTCACGTACCCCACACTATTCTCTAAGGACATAATCTTAATAGTTCTATCTATCGCTGCCTCATCTAACAACAATCCCTACTACGGTGATTTGACTGCATCGTCAACACCGAACTATCAAAAGGCCATAAGAAGAATCGAATCCATTCTACATTTAAAAAAAAAAGAAACCAACAAATCAACAATCAATAAAAGCATTTGATAATGATGAAATTAAACAACACAATTCGTATTTCGGATCGGAACGGGGTACCCAAAACTAATCGCGCGTAGGACGTAGTCTGGGCGGCGCGGTCGCAGCAGTCGCGGCGGGGGCGCATCGCTGGGCGGGGGGCGCGGCGGGGCGGCAGGGCAGCGTCTCGGGGTGGAGGGGCAGGGCGGGGCAGTGGGGCGTGGTGTGGCAGCGGGTCGCGGCTGGGGCGGAGGGGCAGCGTCTCGGGGTGGGGGACAGGGCGGGGCAGTGGGGCGTGGTGGGGCAGCGGGTCCGCGGCTGGGGCAGCCACGGGGTGGGGTGAGCGGCGGCGTGGAGGCACGGGGTGGCGTGGATCACGTCTTCTTCGTCTGCTTTGGCTTCGTTGTCGGCGGCGTCTGCTTCCTCGTCGTCGTCGGTTCGTCTTCTTCGTCTGTAGGGTTTTATTCAAAACCCAGCTAACTCGTAATCCCAAATTACGTGTTACGTAACTCGTATTTTGGGATTACGAGTTACTCCACGTAAGGCGCACGCGCCACCTCGGATCGTAACTCGTAATCTGGGATTACGAAAAATCGCCATTTTATTAAAACTTTGTATTTCTGTTTTTTTTTAATGGTATTATTTTTTGATTAAATAAATAAAAAGCCCGATCTTATCTAGTCCTTGTACAACTGTATATAAATTGTACTGAGGAGTCAGTGAATTACAGAAGCTTTTCTACAACCCACTATTCCTTTATGGTATCAGAAGCCACAAGAAGCAAATTAAAGCTCTCTAAACCGATTCTACATGGCCTCCTCATTTCAAGATACTCCTATCGTATCATTCAACGCACCATCTCATCTCCCACTATTAAACTATCTCAATCCAATTTCTCCGTATGGATAACCCAACTTAACTGGGCACTAGTAGGCATGATTTACTTGGCTACATCAATAGTACACTCCCCAAACCTACATCAACAATACCCGACCCAAAAGACGCCATCAGAATCCTCGAAAACCCAGATTTCACACTCTGGTACAGACAAGATCAACTAATCCTCACGCCATCCTTGGTGCTGCAGAAATACAATCTCACATCTCATCTGTGACCACCTCCAAAGGAGCATGGTATCAAGAACTAAAGGGCCTTCTTCTTCAGTTTGGTTTCAAAAGCTCGATAGCATATCCTTCACTATTCATCTACCATAAGGATGACATATATCTCTATTTTTTGGTCTATGTTGATGATATAGTTTTGACTTCTAACAATGACAATTTTTGGATTTTTGGATTTTTTGTCTACAACTTGGCAGCAGATTTCTCCTGAAAGATCTTGGCATACTTCATCAATTTGTGGGTGTCGAGTGATTCATAAAACTCATGGTCTTTTCTCTCACAACATCGGCATATTGCAAATCTTCTGGGTCATTCTCATGACTGGCGCGAAAGAAGTCACCACTCCCATGAGCCCACAACTCCTCTGCTACTCAAAGATGGTTTTTGCATTAGTTGATCCGACACCCTATAACAACTAGTTGGCGGCCTTCAATACTTGTCTCTTACTCGTCCTGACATATCGTTCGTCGTCAATAGTCTCTAGCAGTATATGCATTCACCTACTGAACTACACTGGACAGTATTAAAACGAGTTCTTCGTTATCCCAAAACACTATTTTCCACGGGCTCTTCTTGCATAAAGCACACCCTTACAACTACGAGCATTTAGTGACTTCGACTGGGGCGGTCATCGTGATGATGGTCGCTGGACTACGGCTTATATCATATATCTAGGTCTAATGCTATCTCGTGGAAATCTAGCAGTAAAAAATCAGTGTCCCGTCATCCTCAGAAGCGGAGTACAAGGCCATAGTTCACACTACACTGAGATATTATGGATTCAAAATCTCCTTCAAAGAGTTGGGAATTTGCTTACCCAAACCTCCTTCTATGTTCTGCGACAACACCAGTGCCACATATCTCTGCGCCAATCCATCTTTCACTCCCGCATGAAACATGTTGCACTTGACTACCACTTTGTTCGAGAATGCATCGCAAATGGCAACCTCAACGCCCATCATATTTCCACAAAAGACCAAATTGCTGATGTTCTTACCAACGCCCATCATATTTCCGCAAATGGCAACCTCAACGCCATCATATTTCTCGGATATCTGTAAATCAAGAAATGCACCCGAGCTAATTTGGATAAATAACATCTGATAAAACACATTTACGGATGCAAATAATTATTCTATCAGTGGTGCAGAAATACAATCTCACATCTCATCTGTGACCAACTCCAAAAGAGCATGGTATCAAGAACTAAAGGGCCTTCTTCTTCAGTTTGGTTTCAAAAGCTCGATAGCAGATCCTTCACTATTCATCTATCATAAGGATGACATATATCTCTATTTTTTTGTCTATGTTGATATAGTTTGACTTCTAACAGTGACAATTTTTGGATTTTTTGTCTCACAACTTGGCAGCAGATTCTCTATGAAAGATATTGGCATACTTCATCATTTTTGGGGTTGATCAGTAATATTTATTAATCACTGATAATTTCAAACACCTGATATTATTAATTTGGTCGTTTATTGGCCTAAACGGGGTTGGCCGTGTTTACGCACTTTTGCATACCTCTTGAAATTTGATCGCGTCGAAAACGCCAAAAATAAATTAATCACCTTATTCACTAAACACGAGTATATCGACATAGGGATCGTCTCCACAGTGAAAATGGTTGATTTATTTCTATTTCAAACTCGATCGATGATAATAATAATAATAATAATAATAATAATAATAATAATAATAATAATAATAATAATAATATTTTGGGGACTGAGATTTTGATGATAAAGTTTTTAGCGCAATATTGAACGAGAGAAAAATATCGAACTAACAATGATAATATAATAGTCGAAGGAATTATTGTCCACCTAGATTTATTTAACTGATCATCGATTTATAGAAATATTATGTCAGCGCAAGCATAATCGGTTATAGTTTATCGACGAACGCCTAATAACCAATCTTTTCTTACTTTCTCGGTTATTAAGAGACGCTCAGTTATCGACGAACGCCTAATAACCAATCTTTTCTTACTTTCTCGGTATTAAGAGACGCTCTATAATTACTTCCATAATCGAAAAATAACTCCGGGACGCTCTACAAGATTTAAAGTTCCGACAACGTTAAATACGAAAAGACCTGACTATTGACTAATAAACTCGGACGCCGGTTTATTAAAATCAAATCGTTTAACCTTACAATATAACTTACACTTACGGAGGTAAAGAAATTGAATATTGCGCGCTACTTATTAAAACAAGCAAACAATTATGGATGTATTGTTTTAATTAGCTATTAAATTACCTAGGTTGGTAAATATTACCCATTATTTACTTCACCTACGCAAATCGATTTAATTAATTCAAACGGTAAACTAATACTCACGCCTTCACGAATTGGCTCGTTTAATCTCTCAGTTTTAACAAACCTAGGCTTCTAATATCGTTCGACTGTGGGAGGCTTACCCGCTAACCATATTAATCAAAGCGCAATTAAAATTAATAAATGCGAATGACATATTAGAAATAGACAGAAATAGACTTACGCCCGTATGAATCGCGCTTACTGTCTTCCTCGACCTCGACGCGAATCAAAGATATCAGAATAACTTATAATATAACAAGTTGAAATGTCGAACGCAACTAAAAAAAGAAAAGCAATAGTTCTTAAGATGAAAAGGAAAAAAAATCGATCTCCTCAACATCGTCTCTGCTCTCTCCTTAATTACTCTCTGCTCAAACTCACTCTCACACGCTAGATGTCTCCTTCAAACTCTCTACCAAGCTCTTAATATAAAATAAAATATAAAGATGAAAGTGCTAATCTCTATCAGACCTCTTCGTCGTCTCTCTGTTACCTCTCTACCAAAATTCATTTCTGAACATTTCCTCGGATATCTGTAATCAAGAAATGCACCCGAGCTAATTTGGATAAATAACATCTGATAAAACACATTTACGGATGCATAATTATTCTATCAGTGGTGCAGAAATACAATCTCACATCTCATCTGTGACAACTCCAAAAGAGCATGGTATCAAGAACTAAAGGGCCTTCTTCTTCAGTTTGGTTTCAAAAGCTCGATGCATATCCTTCACTATTCATCTACCATAAGGATGACATATATCTCTTTTTTTGGTCTATGTTGATGATATATTTTTTGACTTCTAACATGACAATTTTTGGATTTTTTTGATTTTTTGTCTTACAACTTGGCAGCAGATTCTCTCTGAAAGATCTTGGCATACTTCATCAATTTGTGGGTGTCGAGTGATTCATAAAACTCATGGTCTTTCCTCTCACAACATCGGCATATTGCAAATCTTCTTGGGTCATTCTCAATGACTGGCGCGAAAGAAGTCACCACTCCCATGAGCACCACAACTCCTCTGCTACTCAAAGTGGTTTTGCATTAGTTGATCGACACCCTATAACAAACTAGTTGGCGGCCTTCAATACTTGTCTCTTACTCGTCCTGACATATCGTTCGTCGTCAATAGTCTCTAGCAGTATATGCATTCACTACTGAACTACACTGGACAGTATTAAAACGAGTTCTTCGTTATCCCAAAAACACTATTTTCCACGGGCTCTTCTTGCATAAAGGCACACCCTTACAACTACGAGCATTTAGTGACTTCGACTGGGGCGGTCATCGTGATGATGGTCGCTGGACTACGGCTTATTCATATATCTAGGTCTAATGCTATCTCGTGGAAATCTAGCAGTAAAAAATCAGTGTCCGGTCATCCTCAGAAGCGAGAGTACAAGGCCATAGTTCACACTACAACTGAGATATTATGGATTCAAAATCTCCTTCAAGAGTTGGGAATTTGCTTACCCAAAACCTCCTCTATGTTCTGCGACAACACCAGTGCCACATATCTCTGCGCCAATCCCATCTTTCACTCCCGCATGAAACAGGTTGCACTTTGACTACCATTTGTTCGAGAATGCATCGCATTGAATGGCAACCTCAACGCCCATCATATTTCCACAAAAGACCAACTTGCTGATGTTCTTACCAAAGCCTTGAGCCGTCATCAGTTTACTGCTCGTCGCTCAAGATCGGAGTCCTCTGTTGGATATCACGTGTGAGGACACCAAAAACAATTGTCCCACACCGATTACGATAAGAAATAGATTGATTTATAAGCTTGATGGTTCACTCCTCTTAATACCATTGGTTTTTAAGAAGGAACCCCGTCAAGCTTATATCGGGCACCGATCCTCCGTGTGACGTATGTGCGCGGGCCTCGATGACGCAGAGGCTCGGCCCGAATTTCTACAGATAATTTCTACATGGTATCAGAGCGGGCAGAGATCCGACTCAGTTTAAAAATATATATGACGGGTTCGAAAAGAATGGCGTTCCCGTTCGATTAAAAAAAATGATTGGGCTCACACGTGAGGGGGGAGTGTTGGAATATCACGTGTGAGGACACAAAAACATTGTCCCACACCGATTACGATAAGAAAAAATAGATTGATTTATAAGCTTGATGGTTCACTCCTCTTAATACCAATTGGTTTTAAGAAGGAACCCCGTCAAGCTTATATCGGGCACCGATCCTCCGTGTGACGTATGTGCGCGGGCCTCGATGACGCAGAGGCTCGGCCCGAATTTCTACAGATAATTTCTACAGTCTCCAACGGAGCCTCAATCTTGCGGGGGGGCGTGTAAAGATACGCCATAACATCAAATATCAGTTCTATATTTAGCTTGTCATTATCTTTGGGAAGATATGATTTAAATACTGTAAAAAATTTTAACATGAACAAAACTTTTTTTGGTGAAACATGGAGCAAAATTTTAGTACTGATTACTATTTGTTTTAATTTTTCGAATTGTGAATTTCCTTCTTTTTTTTGTTTGAATAGTGTGTCGTCTTCTTTTTTATTTTTATGAATCCTATTTTTATTTCTATTGTCTTTTAATTTTGTATATTGTAAAATAATTCATACAAAAAGATAATTTAAAAGGATGCCTATTTATGAAATAAACTTGTGCGCACATATTAAAATTAATTCACAAAAGAAAATAAAATATAAGAATGCCTATTTTTGTAATGCAATACACATAGTGCCTATTTTTGTTATTCAATGTTGGAAAGAGTGTGTACTTTTGTAATTAACAGTCCTAAAGATGAATGCAGAGCATGGAAGTCAGGGTTGCACAACTAAGAGACGTCGATCAGCAGTTACTTAGTTATTTCGGTGAAAGACAAATTAACACGAACCGACACAGAATTTGAAAATATACCTAATTTGGGAAGAGCTTTTGACTGTTCCCATAACCTTGTTATAAAAAATATATATATGATTAATCATTAAAAAAGCTTTGACTCTTTTACACGTAACTCTTCGAAACTTATAAATAGGTCCCTCTCGAATTGGAACTATATTCAAACGGATCCTCGTTCCTTACCTCAAGGAAAGCTCTATAATAAGTAAAGATTAGTCGGAAATTTTATTCACAAGTGTGGAAGTTTAAGTAGTCGTATCTTGAGGATGATTGCTGAAACCCGATAACACTATAATTCGGGGGTAATTTCGTCTTATTTGCCACAGACAAAACATGACGTATAATGTCGAGTTAGTTAAAGCTAGTTCACAACGAACTTTTAACACATCAGCGGCACTTGAATTCATACGAAAGGAAAAATAAAAATTAAATATTAGACGTAGAGGTGAACGGAGTAAAAAGAAGATATAAATTAAGCAGTGCACATATTTGGGAGGTTTAAGGCTAAATCAGTGTGGATTTATTGCATTACCAAGGGATCTGATCATTCATTTCTAACATATTCGTTATCGCTTCGAAGTTAGCCAAGCAATGGCATCGTAAATTTTATTAGGGCTGTATGCCTAACCAATACATAGTAGGGTCCACCATATGCATTAACTCTCCAACAATAAGAAAACAAAAACAAAAACGAAACCGCGACAAACCACATGGGCGACGAGACGAGACTGATATTATTGAAATATATATATGGTTACAAGATATAACACAAAAATTTGGATCCTCGTTGGGGTGACAGTAATGTTGTGGTATGTAATAATTAGGATAATTAGGATATTGAGGAATGACGTAATTCCAATTTGTCTTCGCAGGCTCAACCTTTGGTGCTTCTTTATTTTTTGGTTCAGGTGCTTGTTTCGATGGCCCAGGCTCCTATATTTGCGTGCCATTTGTTTTCGAGTTCTTTCATAACCTTTACGATATCAAAGTTGCCGATCACAATTAGTTTTTTGTCCTCATGTCCATTGCAGCAGACTCTATACCTATTCAAAATTAAAATATACAACGGATAATAATAAATTAATCGTACGTCACACAGAAATAAGAAACACACACATCAAGAATAGATTTTATTATACATATACATATATATATATATATATATATATATAATATAACACAGTACTTCGTGACGAAATGCATGACGTCTCTTCTCTCCTTGTCACCCTGGATAGGTATCTTCGCCACAAGTTTCTGGAATTTCAACAAAAATCCTCCGATCATAAATCACATATAAAAGAGCGTAACGCACACATATATAGGAATTAATTTGTTTTGACCTGAGACATATTTAACAAGACTTTTAGGAGAGGGAGATTTCATTCAATCAAGCTTTTTCGAGAGATGAGATGTTTGAGCTGAGTTTGATTAGAAGAAAGAGGGTATATATATAAGAGTACGAGGTAAGAGAAAACACAGAGAATGTGACGAATGAAAGTCAACGTTTGATTGAAGAACTTAAGTGGTATATTAGTTAATTTTTTTTTTGTGTGGAAAATAAAGCTGGAAAGGGAATAAAAGTCCACAGTCCAACACGTGGACTTGGCCTTCGTAACCATTCAACGATGGGGTAATGTTTTGGTAAAGGAAACATAGTATCTCTATCTTCCCATTGGATTAAATAGGGTTATAATAACAACAATAATAATAATAAAAATAATAATGGGTTTGTGATCTGTAACGATACCTATTACGAAAAAATTTGTCGATAAAATAAACTCTTGGGTTGGGCGATCAATAATCCATTGAGCAGTAGTTGAGAAATAGTAGGGTTGTTCATATATCGGTATACCGACCGTATCGACCAAAAAAAAAACGACAATTCGGTACCAATCGATTGCGAACATAAATTTGGTTTTGTATTCGGTTTGAAAAATTATAAAATTAGTTCATTCGATTCAGTATGGTTTACTAGTTCGATAAACCGAAACCCTACCGAATTACCGATTGTTTTTTTTATTTATAAAAGATACTAAATTAAAATAGACAAAACATTCTTGCACTTTTCACACAATCCCATTGAAAAGTCCCCAGAAAGCCCTAATATTCTCACCCTTTATGTCATATTTTCGAAGCTTAATCTCATTATTACCGTGTTAGATATGTATAACCATAATAGGTGGCTGATACGGATATTCATATTCTAAAAGGAAATTAGATACAAAAAGTTTCTGGGACCCATCATATTAAGATGGCTATTTATCTCGCACACCACTTACAAGTGACACGACGTCAGCTATGAGCACAAAGTGTGAGCTCATACATTAGTGTATTATTGTTATTGTTTGTTATATATATATTATTATTTGATACAACGACCAAGTTGGATGTATGATAGTAATTTATTTGGTCAATGATTTTAACTAACTCATTCAGCAAATAATTGAGATATTCGCAACTGTAGAGGGAGGAATAAACATCGAAGGTTGTTACACGTATGTGGGCTCCCTCATGATTGAGACTGTGAAGAGTTCAAATCAAAATAACGAAATATGAAACGACTTTCCCCAAGTCGAGTAGCTTCTTGTAGAGTGCAAAGTAAATTAGCTTTTCACTTGCGTTTATTACTGTTGGACATTTGGGGAAAATAAGGCTTGGACCCATACACTATGTGTGCAATAAAACATAGGGTCTCTATCATCCCAATTTAATAATAAAATATTGTTTTCGGGTCTTGCTTTGGATCTGTAACCGCCAGAAATCATGAATCTAAGTAACGGAGTAATAGTTTCGGTGATTGAACTTAACTTAAATAAGTATACCGTTAGACATAGGTGAAACCGAATACAGTCAGCAGGCTATCAGCGCAAGATTGGAATCGGATCAAGATTACCGAAAGTACATTGAAGACCGGACTGCATGATACCGGACGTGCACGCTGGACAGATTCAAATACAATTGAGGCGCGACAAGTTGAAGACTTATGACGAACATTTTATACAAGGCTGCAGCTAGAACCAAGTTGAAGTCAAGCAAGCTAAATATAGAATAAAGTAAAGGCACAGCGCGGACTGCTGCGAAGATCGGACAGACCCATTTTGGGTAAAGTCAATAAATGCTCTTTCCGGTACACAAGGAGCTATCTCACAACGGGCTTCAACTTCAACCTAGCTATACATAGGAGGGATGCAAGCTGAATGTACTCCACCAACTTTGAATTTTAGAACGAGAGAAAAAGCTCAAGCTCACAAGTTTAAGTTCTTTAGCGAGAAAAGAATTATGGTGTTATCATCACTACTCTAAACCGGACGTTTAGGGAGTGGTTTTCTCAAGGGACTGTAAAAGCTCTTGAAAGAGACGGATTGAAAAAGATGTCTAGGTGTCATCTAAGAGTTTAGTTAGCATAATATAGTCGTGAGGGTTGTCTTGAGTAAGTCTAGCTAAGGAGGTTGTACAACAAAGTTGTAAAACGAGGCTCTAGTGATACATCCTTGCGGGCAAGAGTGGAGACATAGGAGAATTTGCTCCGAACTTCCAGAAACAAATTATGTGTCTTTCGCAACACCACACATCACATTTCACATCGGTCTTGGTTCAAAAACCGACCGGTTTCTTCTGCACAAGTCGCACACACAATATATCAAGCACCGGTATCTATCATTAACCGGTTCAGAACAAAAAAATCTAACAAGTGTTTATGCACCCCCTCTAAACACGTAAACTGATCTAACAAGTGGTATCAGAGCCAGGTTTCCTGATATTCACATTACACTAACGATGACTTCATCAAATAACTTCCCATGTTTAGCAGGGAAAAACTTCCTTGAATGGATATTTTGATGATGACCCATCTCTCCGCACAAGACGATGAGATGTTGCACGTAATAACCACGGGACAGCTCGAGTTCATGAAAGTAAATTCACGACATGCGGCGGCACATCCCACGAGCCGCAAGAAATCCCAAAGGAAATAAGCGAGTTGACCGTAGCTGAGAGGAGAAAGACAAAACCTCGAAAACATTGCCAAGGACACCCTATTGAAAACCTTGGACATAGGAATTTCCAGGCAGGTTATGATGTGCTCAACCGCAAAGGAGGTGTGGACCAAATTCTGTCAGATCTGCGAAGGAAATGAGCAGACCAGAGAGAACAAACTCGTGGCTGCCATTAAAAAATATGACACCATCAAGATGAGGCCAGGGGAGACCATGGCCGACTTCGAAGAACGGTTTTGCTCAATCGTCAACGATCTCTCAGCACTTGGGAGATAGATGGAAAAACGTGACATGGCGATTAAAGTCATGAAGACACTTCCCAGAGAATGAGATGTAAAACTAGGCAATGCGAGAGTCTAAGGACTTGAGCAGACTATGCTTCATGATCTCTTTGTAGATCTGAAGGAATATGAGTTCGAACTCCAGACAAGAGTGGAGAGATGGTACCGGTGCAACCGGTCAAAGCGCTAGCCGTGGCAGAACCTACCTCAAAGAATGCTGGGGAAATGAGTGATAAGCGATGGCTTTCTTCATTAGAATATTCGAAAAGTGTCATGAAGAGAGCTCCGAATAAAACTTGACGAGGTAAGCACACAAATAAAGATAAAGATTCTAATGTCTGCTTTAACTGTGGTAGGAAAGGACATTTCATCGCCGACTGCCCAAAGCAAGAAGGAAAAAGAAAATCCAAGTGGATGTTACCGACTCGGAAGAGTCAAGCTCAGAAGAGGAGCTGATGTTTGAGTCATGGGCGTTTTCGGTCCTCCATGTCCCGAGTGCCACTTTTAGTTCCCAATCTTACTGGTTTTGGGTCGTTTTAGTCATCCGATTAATGTAATCACTAATTTAGATGTAATTTAACACATGAGAGCACATGATCTCCTTTAACTTGACTTAACACCTCATGAATATCATCTTCTTCAACTAAAACGCACATGAGCATCTTTATGAATCACATTTAACTCATTTTCAAGGCTGTTGATCATTTCCAAATGTGATGTATAATGATGTTGTGCATTTAAATCGAAAACAAGAAGTGTTTGAGGTTTACGTCGAGCAAAAGAAGATCATGGGCTCTCACGTGTTAAATTTCGTCTAAATTAGTCATTAAATCATCAAGGGACGAAACTATCCAAAATCGGTAACTTGGGGACTAAAGTGGCACATCGAAACATGGGGGACCAGAAACGCACATGCCTCAAACATTGAAGACTAAAAATATCATTCGCCCCATAAATAAATTATGTAAAGTTTTATGGTTTTGAGCTATGATTTGTAGTTTAATAACATAAATAATTAATATTATAGAAGTTGATTAAAAAATTAGATATATTTTTTAAATTGAATTCTTTATTTTTAAATTTGTCCTATTTTTTCTTATTTATTAATTTATATTTATTATGAGCGGGCTAAGCCTGCTAGGCCCGCCCGCCTACAGGCAGGCAATGGACCTTCATTTCTCAGGCCCATCAGTAGCGGGCTTGCCTGCCCACCCCGCCAAGTGGCGGGCTTTGGCTGCTAACGTTCGGCTCGGCCGCCGGCCCGTTTTGACAGCTGTAGGCACAACGATAAAGTCGGGTCTATGACAGTTTTTTGGTCGATGAATATAACCAACACATCAGCAATAATTGAGATATTACGAGGATGACCGAAGGTTGTTGTTACGCTTTAGCCATTAAAAGATTATCGTGGCTCCGCTTGAGACTATGAAGAGGACAAAGCAAGATAACTAACTATT
>JAPQWV010001903.1:0-69522 GCA_027422505.1 Craterostigma plantagineum | reverse complement strand
AATTCCTTGGAAATACAATTTAATTAAATATAACTTTTATGTTTCAAGGTCGGCCCGTTTTGAAGTCCAATGACTCGAAAATTCGTCCGGTTCTGGCTTAGGATCGATGTCCGAGTGGAATAGCCCGAAACTGGCAACCTGCACAACTTTGACTATAACTTTCGATTTACAAATCGGGAGACAAACAATTCATATTCCTTGTGAAATCCAATTTAATTATCTCAAACTTTTATGTTTTAAGGTCGGCCCGTTTCGATGTCCAACGACCTCAAAAATTGGCCTGATTCTGACTTAGGGTTGTTGTCCGAGTGGATTGGCCGAAAGTGGCAGCCTGCACAATTTTGACCATAACTTTCGATTTACAAATCGGATTTGTATGTAAATCCATTTTAATTATCTATAACTTTAATGTTTTAAGGTCGGCCCTATTCGAAGTCCAAGGACCTCGAAAATTTGCCCGATTTTGACTTTGGTCGCTGTCCTAGTGGAATCGGCCGAAACTACTAGCCTGAGCGATTTTGAACGTAATTTTCGATTTACAAATCGGACGACCCAGATACAAATTCCTTTGGAAAGCCAAATTAATTATCTATTACTTTTTTGTTTTAAGGTCGTCTGATTCGAAGTCCAACGACCTTGAAAATTCGCCCGATTCTGACTTAGGTTCGCTGTCCAAGTGGAATAGGCCGGAACTGGCAGCCTGAGCGATTTTGACCGTAACATTCGATTTACAAATCTGACGACCCAGATACAAATTCATTTGGAAAGCCAATTTAAATATCTGTAACATTTATGTATTAAGGTCGGCCCGATAAGAAGTCGAACGACCTCGAAAATTAGCCCGATTCTTACTTAGGGTCGCTGTCCGAGTGGAATCGTCCGAAACTGGCAGCCTGCACGATTTTGACCATAACTTTCGATTTGCAAATCGGCCGATAATGATTCAAATTCCTTGTGGAATCCAATTTAATTAGCCCGAACTTTTATGTTATAAGGTCAGCCCGCTTCGATGTCCAACGACTCGAAAATTCGCCCGATTCTGACTTTAGGGTCGCTGTCCGAGTGGAATCGGCCGAAACTGGCAGCCTGGACGTTTTTGACCATAAACTTTTGATTTACCAATTGGACGACCCTGATTTAATTTCTATGAAACTCCAATTTAATTATATATAACTTTCATGTTTTAAGGTCGGCCCGATTCGAAGTCCAACGACCTCGAAAATACGCCCGATTCTGACTTAGGGTCGTTGTCCGAGTGGAATAGCCCGAAACTGGCAGCCTGCACAACTTTGACTATAACATTCGATTTACAAATCTGGCGACAATGATTGAAATTCCTTTTGAATTCTAATTTAATTATCTCGAACTTTTGTGTTTTAAGGTCGGCCCGCTTAGATGTCCAACGACCTCGAACATTCGCCCGTTTCTGACTTAGGGTTGTTGTCCGAGTGGAATTGGCCGAAACCCGCGGCCTGAACAACTTTGACCAGAATTTCGATTTACAAATCGGACGATCCAGATTCAAATTCCTTAGGAAAGCCAATTTAATTATCTATAACTTTCATGTTTTAAGTTCGGCCCGATTAGAAGTCCAACGACCTCAAAATTAGCCAGATTCTGACTTAGGGTCGTTGTCCGAGTGGATCGGCCGAAACTGGCAGCATGCACAATTTTGACCAGAACTTTCGATTTACAATCAGACGACCCTGATCAAATTCACTTGGAAATGAAATTTAATTATATATAACATTTATGTTTTAAGGTCGGCACGTTCCGAAGTCCAGCGACCTCAAATATTCGCCCGATTCTGACTTAGGGTCGATATCCGAGTGGAATCGGCCGAAAACTGGCAGCCTGCACTATTGTGCCATGACTTTCGATTTACAAATTGGACGACCCAGATAAAATTCGTTCGGAAAGCCAATTTAAATATCTATAACATTTATATATTAAGGTCGGCCCAATAAGAAGTCCAATTACCTCGAAAATTAGACCGATTCTGACTTATGGTCGTTGTCCGAGTGGAATCGGTCGGACTGGCAGCATGCACATATTTACCATAACTTTCGATTTACAAATTGGACCACCCTGATTCAAATTCCTTTGGAATACAATTTAATTATATATAACGTTTATGTTTCAACGTCGGCCCGATTCGAAGTCCAACGACCTCGAAAATTTGCCCGATTCTGACTTAGGGTCGCTGTCCAAGTGGAATCGTCCGAAACTGGCATCCTGCATGATTTTGACTATAACTTTCGATTTACAAATCGGCCGACAATGATTCAAATTCCTTGTGAAATCCAGTAAATTAGCCCTAACTTTTAGTTCAAGCCAGCCAGCTTGATGTCGCACGACCTCGAAAATTCGCCCGATTCTGACTTTAGGGTCGCTGTCCGAGTGAAATAGGCCGAAACTGGCACCCTGGACGATTTTGACCATAGCTTTTGATTTACAAATTGGACGACCCTGATTAAATTCCTGTGAAAATCCCAATTTAATTATCTATTACTTTCTTGTTTTAAGGTCAGCCCGATTCGAAGTCCAACGACCTCGAAAATACGCCCGATTCTGACTTAGGGTCGTTGTCCGAGGTGGAATAGCCCGAAACTGGCAGCCTGCACAACTTTGACTTTAACTTTCGACTTACAAATCGGGCGACAACGATTGAAATTCATTGTGAAATCCAATTTAATTATCTCGAACTTTATGTATTAAGGTCGGCCCGCTTCGATGTCCAACGACCTCGAAAATTCGCCCGATTCTGACTTAGGGTTGTTGTCCGAGTGGAATAGTCCGAAACGGCAGCCTAAGCAATTTTGACCATAATTTCGATTTACAAATCGGAAAACCGAGATTCAAATTCCTTTGGAAAGCCAATTTAATTATCTATAACTTTTATGTTTTAAGGTCAGCCCGATTAGAAGTCCAACGACCTCAAAAATAAGCCCGATTCTGACTTATGGTCGCTGTCCGAGTGGAATAGGCCGAAACTGGCAGCATTCACAATTTTCACCATGACTTTCGATTTAAATTCCTTTGGAAATAAAATTTAATTATATATAACTTTTATGTTTTAAGGTCGGCCCGTTTGAAGTCCAGTGACCTCAAATATTCGCCCGATTCTGATTTAGGGTCGTTGTCCGAGTTGAATCGACCGAAACTGGCATCCCGCACTATTGTGGCCATGACTTTCGATTTACAAATCGGAAGACCCAGATTCAAATTCCGATGGAAAGCCAATTTAATTATCTATAACTATTATGTATTTAAGTCGGCTCGATTCGAAGTCCAACGTCCTCGAATATTCGCCCGATTCTGACTTAGGTTCGCTGTCCGAGTGGAATAGGCCGAAACTGGCAGCCTGAGCGATTTTGACCGTAATTTTCCATACAAACTCCTTTGGAAATCCAATTTTAATGTCTATAACATTTATGTTTCAAGGTCGGCCCGATAAGAAGTCCAAAGATCTCGAAACTTAGCCCGATTCTGACTTAGGGTCGCTGTCCGAGTGGAATCGGCCGAACTAGCAGCATGCACAATTATTACCGTAAGTTTTGATTTACAAATTGGACCACCCTGATTCAAATATTTTTGGAAATGCAACTTAATTATATATAACTTTTATGTTTCAAGTTCAGCCCGATTCGATGTCCACCGACCTCGAAAATTCGCCCGATTCTGACTTAGGGTCGCTATCCGAGTGGAATCGGCCGAAACTGGCAGCCTGCACGATTTTGATCATAACTTTCGATTTACAAATTGGACGACCCTGACTTAATTTTGTGAAAAGCCAATTTAATTATCAATAACTTTTATGTTTTAATGTCGGCCCGATTCGAAGTCCAACGACCACAAAAATTCGCCTGATTATGACCTAGGGTCGATGTCCGAGTTGAATAGCCCGAAACTGGCAGCCTGCACAACTTTGACTATAACTTTCGATTTACAAATCGGGCGACAATGATTCATATTCCCTGCGAAATCCAATTGAATTATCTAACTCTTATGTTTTAAGGTCGGCCCGCTTCGATGTCCAACGACCTCGAAAATTCGCCCGATTCTGACTTAGGGTTGTTGTCCGAGTGGAATCAGCCGAAAATGGCAGCCTGCACGATTTTGACCATAACTTTCGATTTACAAATCGGATGACCCTGATTCGAATCATTTAAAGCCATTTTAATTATCTATAACTTTTATGTTTTAAGGTCGGCCCTATTCGAAGTTCAACGACCTCGAAAATTTGCCTGATTCTGTCAGGGTCGCTGTCCTAGTGGAATCGGCCGAAACTGGTAGCCTGAGCGATTTTGACCATAATTTTCGATTTACAAATCAGACGACCCAGATACAAAGGCATGTGGAAAGACAAATTAACCATGTATAAGTTTTATCTTTATGGTCAGCCCGATTCGAAGTCCAACAACCTCTACAATTCGCCCGATTCTGACTTAGGGTCGCTGTCCGAGTGGAATAGGCAGAATCTGGCAGCCTGGGCTATTTTGATAATAACTTTCGATTTACAAATCAGACGACCCAGATTAAAATTTTTTGGGAAGCCAATTTAATTACCTATAACATTTATGTTTTAGGGTTGGTCCGATTAGAAGTCCAACGACGTCGAAAATTCGCCCGACTCTGGTTTAGGTTCGCTGTCCGAGTGGAATAGGCAGAATCTGGCAGCCTGGGCTATTTTGATAATAACTTTCGATTTACAAATCAGACGACCCAGATTAAAATTTTTTGGGAAGCCAATTTAATTACCTATAACATTTATGTTTTAGGGTTGGTCCGATTAGAAGTCCAACGACGTCGAAAATTCGCCCGACTCTGGTTTAGGTTCGCTGTCCGAGTGGAATAGGCCGAAACTGTCAGCCTGAGCGATTTTGACCGTATTTTCGATTTACAAATCGGACAACCCAGATACAAATTACTTTGGAAATCCACTTAAATATCTATGACACTTACGTAGTATTAGGTCGGCCGGATAAGAAGTCCAACGACCTCAAAAATTAGCCCGATTCTGACTTAGGGTCGTTGTCCGAGTGGAATCGGTCGGAATGGCAGCATGCATAATTTTTACCATAACTTCGATTTACAAATTGGACGACCCTGATTCAAATTCGTTAGGAAATACAATTTAATTGTACATAATTTAACGTTTCAAGGTCGGCCCGATTCGAAGTCCAACAACCTCGACAATTCGCTCGATTCTGACTTAGGGTCGCTGTCCGAGTGGAATAGGCCAAAACCGGCAGCCTGAGCTATTTTCACCATAACTTTCGATTTACAAATCGGACGATCCAGATTCAAATCTCTTAGGGAAGCCAATTTTATTATATATAACTTTTATGTTCAAGGTTGGTCCGATTCGAAGTCCAACGACCTCGAAAATTCGCCCGATTCTGATTTAGGTTCGCTGTCAGAGTGGAATAGGCCGAAACTGGCAGCCTGAGCTATTTTGACAGTAATTTTCAATTTACAAATCGGACGACCCAGATAAAAATTCCTTCCGAAAGCCAATTCAAATATCTATAACATTTATGTATTAAGGTCGGCCGGTAAGAAGTCCAACGACCTCGAAAATTAGCACGTTCTGACTTAGGGTAGCTGTCCGAGTGGAATCGGCCGGACTGGCAGCATGCACAATAACTTTTCGATTTACAAATTGGACCACCCTGATTTAAATTCCTTTGGAAATACAATCAAATTTTATATAACTTTTATGTTTCAAGGTCGGCCCGATTCGAAGTCCAACCACCTCGAAAATTCGCCCGATTTTGACTTAGGGTCGCTGTCCGAGTGGAATCGTCCGAAACTGGCAGCTTGCACTATTGTGGCCATGACTTTCGATTTACAAATCTGACCACCCAGATACAAATTTCGACGGAAAGCCAATTTAATTATCTATGACTTTTTTGTTTTTAAGTCTGCTCGATACGAAGTCCAAGGACCTCGAACATTCGCCCGATTCTTACATAGGTTTGCTGTCCGAGTGGAATAGGGGAACTGGCAGCCTGATTAATTTTGACCACAACTTTCGATTTATAAATCGGACGACGCAGATTCAAATTCCTTTGGAAAGCCAATTTAATTATCTATAACTTTTATGTTTTAAGGTCGGTCCGATTTGAAGCCCAGCGACCTCGAACATTCGCCCGATTCTGACTTAGGGTCGCTGTCCGAGTGGAATCGGCCGAAAATGGCAGCCTGCACGATTTTGACCATAACTTTCGATTTACAAATCAGACGACCCTGATTCGAATTATGTGAAGCCATTTTTATTATCTATAACTTTTATGTTTTAAGTTCGACCCTATTCGAAGTTCAACGACCTAAAAAATTCGCCGATTCTGACTTAGGGTCGCTGTCCTAGTGGAATCGGCCGAAATTGATAGCCTGAGCGATTTTGACCGTAATTTTTGATTTACAAATCAGACGACGCAGATACAAATTCCTGTGGAAAGACAATTTAACTATATATAAGTTTTATCTTTTATGGTCGGCACGATTCGAAGTCCACCAACCTCTACAATTCGCCCGATTCTGACTTAGGGTCGCTGTCCCACCGGAATAGGCCGAAACTGGCAGCTTGAGCTATTTTGACAATAACTTTTGATTTACAAATCGGACGACCCAGATTCAAATTCCTTTGGAAAGCCAATTTAATTATCTATAATTTTTATGTTTTTAAGGTCGGCCCGATTCGAAGTCCAACGACCTCGAAAATTCGCCCGATTCTGACTTAGATTCGCTGTCCGAGTGGAATAGGACGAAACTGGCAGCCTGAGCGATTTTGACCGTAATTTTCCATTCACAATCGTACCACACAGATACAAATTCCATTGGAAAACCAATTTAAAAATATATAACATTTATGTTTAAGGTCTGCCCGATAAGAAGTCCAACGACCTCGAAAATTAGCCCGATTCTGACTTAGGGTTGCTGTCCGAGTGGAATCGGCCGGAACTGGCAGCATGCACAATTTTTATCATAACTTTCGATTTACAAATTGGACCACCCTGATTCAAATTCCTTTGGAAATACAATTTAATTATATATAACTTTTATGTTTCACGGTTGGCCCGATTCGAAGTCGAACGACCTCGAAAATTCGCCCGATTCTTACTTAGGGTCGCTGTCCCACTGGAATCGGCCGAAACTTGCTGCCTGCACGATTTTGACCATAACTTTCGATTTACAAATTGGACGACCCTGATTAAATTTCTATGAAAAGCAAATTTAATTATATATAACTTTTATGTTTAAGGTCGGCCCGATTCGAAGTCGAACGACCTCGAAAATTCTCCCGATTCTGACTTAGGGTCGCGGTCCGAGTGGAATCGGCCAAAACTGGCAGCCTGCACGATCTTGACCCTGACTTTCGATTTACAAATTGGATGACCCTGATTAAATTCCTATGAAAAGCCCATTTAATTATCTATAACTTTTATGTTTTAAGGTCGGCCCGATTCGAAGTCCAACGACCTCAAAAATTTGCCCGATTCTGACTTAGGTTCGTTGTACGAGTGGAATAGGCCGAAAGTGGCAGCCTGAGAGATTTTGACCGTAACTTTCCATTTACAAATCGGTCGACACAGATACAAATCCTTTGGGAAAGCATTTAAATATCTATAACATTTATGTTTAAGGTCGCCCGATAAGAAGTTCAACGACCTCGAAAATTAGCACTTCTGACTTAGGGTCTCTGTCCGAGTGGAATCGGCCGGAATTGGCAGCATGCACAATTTTTATCATAACTTTCGATTTACAAATTGGACCACCCTGACTCAAATTCCTTTAGAATACAATTTAATTATATATAAAATTTATGTTTCAAGGTCGGCTCCAACGACCTTGAAAATTCGCCCGATTCTGACTTAGGGTCGATGTCCGAGTGGAATCGGCCGAAACTGGCAGCCTGCACGATTTTGACCCTAACTTTCGATTTACAAATCGGACGACCCTTACTCAAATTCGTGTGGAAAGCCAATTTAATTATCTATAACTTTAAAGTTTTAAGAGGGCCAGGTTCGAAGTTCAACGACCTCGAAAATTTGCAAGATTCTGACTTAGGGTCGGTGTCCGAGTGGAATTGGCCGAAACTGGCAGCCTGCACGATTTTGACCATAACATCGATTTACAAATCGGACGACCAAGATTCAAATTCCTTTGGGAAGCCAATTTACTTATCTATAACTTATATGTTTTAAGGTCTGTGCGATTACAAGTCCAACGATCTCGAAATTCTGAGTTAGGGTAGCTGTCCGAGTGGAATCGGCCGAATCTGGCAGCCTGCACGATTTTGACAATAACTTTCGATTTACAAATCGGACGACCCTTATTCAAATTCGTGTGGAAAGCCAATTTAATTACCTATAACCTTTATGTTTTAAGGGCAGCCAGGTTCCAAGTCCAACGACCTCGAACATTTGCGCCATTCTGACTTAGGGTTGCTGTCCAAGTGGAATTGGCCGAAACTGGCAGCCTGCACGTTTTTTACCATAACATCGATTTACAAATCGGACGACCAAGATTCAAATTCCTTTGGAAAGCCAATTCAATTATCTATAACTTATATGTTTTAAGGTCGGTGCTATTCGAAGTCCAACGACCTCGAAATTCTGAGTTAGGGTCGCTGTCCGAGTGGAATCGGCCAAATCTGGCAGCCTGCACGATTTTGACAACAACTTTCGATTTACAAATCGGACGAACCTTATTCAAATTCATGTGGAAAGCCAATTTAATTACCTATAACCTTTATGTTTTAAGGGCGGCCAGGTTCCAAGTCCAACGACCTCGAACTTTGCGCCATTCTGACTTAGGGTTGCTGTCCGAGTGGAATTGGCCGAAACTGGCAGCCTGCACGATTTTGACAACAACTTTCGATTTACAAATCGGACTACCCTTATTCAAACTCATGTGGAAAGCCAATTTAATTACCTATAACCTTTATGTTTTAAGGGCGGCCAGGTTCGAGTCCAATGACCTCGAACATTTGCCCGATTCTGACTTAGGTTAGCTGTCCGAGTGGAATCGGCCGAAACTGGCAGCATGCACAATTTTGATCATAACTTACGATTACAAATCAGACTTCCCTGATTCAAATTCCGTTGGAAAACATATTGAATTATATGTAACTTTTATATTTTAAGGTCGGCCCGTTTCGAAGTCCAACGACCTCGAATATTCGCCCGATTCTGACTTAGGGTCGCTGTTCGAGTGTAATCGGCCGAAACTGACAGCCTGCACTATTGTGGCCATGACTTTCGATTTACAAATCGGACGACGCATATTCAACCGATGGAAATCCAATTTACAGACCAGGTAATCCGACGATGCGTGGCGGCCCCAGAATCGATGCAGATCCTTAGGCATTGTCACAATGGACCGACCGGAGGACACTACGCAGCAAACAGAACCGCTCAGAAGGTGTTGGAAAGTGGATTTTACTGGCCCACGATCTTCAAGGACGCCCAAAGGTACGTTGACACTTGTGATAAGTGTCAGCGCGCAGGTAATCTCTCCAAACGCGACGAAATGCCTCAGAATTTCATTTTGGTATGCGAGATATTCGATGTATGGGGCATAGATTTTATGGGTCCATTTCCTAGCTCATACAATAATAAGTACATCCTAGTTGCCGTCGATTATGTGTCTAAGTGGGCCGAGGCGCAAGCCTTACCCACAAACGACGCTAGGGTAGTCGTTAAATTTTTTGCGAGCATTGTTTTCACGTTTTGGGGCACCTAGGTGCATTATTAGTGATAGAGGCACGCACTTTTGTAACACCCAGTTTGCACGCACTTTAGAACGTTACGGTGTTAGACATAACCTATCCACCCCATACCACCCCAAGCTAGTGGTCAAGTCGAAGTAGTGAACCGTGAGTTGAAACGCATTCTAGAGAAAACCATAGAGGGGAACCGTATGGAGTGGGCGAACAAGTTGAATGATGCACTTTGGGCATATAGGACTGCGTATAAGACTCCCATAGGCACCACACCATATAGATTAGTCTATGGAAAAGCATGCCATCTTCCCGTAGAAATAGAGCATAAGGCATATTGGGCCATCAAGTCCTTGGATCTTGATTTGGGGAACGCCGACGGAAAGCGGCAACTCCAAATCAACGAGTTAGACGAGTGGCGCTTATCAGCTTACGATAACGCCCGCATGTATAAGGAACGCTCCAAAGCCTATCATGATAAAAAGATTAGGCAAAGGCGAGAGTTTCAGGAAGGGGACCAAGTCCTTCTTTTTAACTCTCGACTTAGGCTTTTTCCTGGCAAGCTTAGATCACGCTGGTCAGGACCGTTCACTGTCACCCGTGTTTTCCCTTATGGTACTGTTGAGATTTCAGGTATGGAGCAGGGTACTTTTAAGGTGAACGGCCATAGGTTGAAGCACTATCTCGCTGGCGAGGAAGACGTGACCGAGAAGGAAGTGCTGTACCTGGACTTCCAAACTTGAGCGAACAACGAGACGTCCGGCTAAAGACGGTAAAGTAAGCGCTTCTTGGGAGGCAACCCAGGTATTTTCATTTATGTCTTAGGCATAGCCTTAGTTAAAAAAAATGCCGGTCACGAGCAATTGCTTAAGCAGTCACGGCCGTGACGTTCATACACATGCACACTGCCACGAGTCACGGCCAGAGGCTTAAGCCATCACGGCCGTGACCAAGGGGGATCTCATATGGAGCTTTCTGCCCCATGTCACGGCCAACTGCATAGGCAGCCAAGGCCGTGACGACTTCCAGTGACAATCTCTGTCACTTGTCACGGTCAACTGCTTAAGCAGTCACGGCCGTGACGTCCAAAAAAAAAAAGGAAGGGAAAATGTCAATTCGGTCACGACCTGCGACGAGTACGTCACGGCCGTGACGTGTGCCAGAGGCTCACACTGCCTCGGGTCACGGCCAAAACCTTTGACGGTCACGACCGTGACCCTCACGGATTTAAAGAGGAATCCGCCATTTTTCTCTCTTTCATCTATTTTCTCCCTCTCTCTCTCGCGACCCTTCCTTCTCACCTCGCCATCACCACCCAAACCACCACCACCCCCACAAATCGACGTAAAATGCCACCCAATCCGGCGATAACCTCCTAAAATTCACGGAGACTCTTCCCTAGTTTAGTTCAAACTCGAAGGTATGAATTTCTTTTCTTCTTTGCACTATTTCGATCTAAATTTTGGAGAATCTCGTTGAAATTGCTAATTTTTGGATATGAATCTGTTCTTAATCGTTCATACATGATAAATTTACTATTGGGTGCGCTTAATTCGTTGAAATTAGTTGCGAATTTTCGGATTTTGATGACGAACCCTAATTTTCGAAATTGGGGCTTTTTGAAATTGGGACCAATTTTGTGTTTGACTTGCTCTATTACTGGTAGATACATGCTAGGAGCCCTTCAATCATGCTTAATTACGTGATTGATGTTGAATTACGACATGTTTACGAAGAACCCTAATTTTGATTTTAGGGCTTTTCAAAATTAAGCCCAATTTCGTGTTCTCCATGCTATTTTATGATGATTACATGCTATTGACGTGTTGGTATGCGTAATTTGTTGATTTGGAACATTAATCTTGGATTGATATGCTTATCCCAACTTGCCCGTGACGTGTTCGACAAAATGCCGCTTTGAACTTTTGGATGTGATCGTGATTACTACATGTCTCCTGTAAATATTTGGTCGAGTCAAGTTGTTTCCGTTTATTTGCTATCTCTTTGAGCTCACACTTTCGCTTTCAGGTACTATGGGTAAAAGTCGCCCTTCAGTCTCGTGTGACCCCGCCTCGCGTTCGCCAGTTCGTCAAAGGCAACGCGGACCCCCGCCGACGATGTTAGAAGCCATGGGCCAGTTCACCGACGAGACCCAGACGGCCCGGTACAACAAGCTGAAGGCCATGGAATTCATCCCCATGGATCAGATCGATCACGACACGCTGGCGAAGCACCACATCGATCAGAAGTCGGCCAGTACCTTTCGCTCAGCGGCTGGGGGACGTTCTTCGGCATCGACGAACCGCGTACAAGGAACTCACTTTGGAGTTCCTTGCCACGTTCTCCTACGACGAATACGGCGACAACAAGATCAGATTCCGGGCATTCAATGAAGAGCAGATAGTGAGGGCCGACAACCTGTGCCACGCACTTGGAGTACAACAGCCATACCCACACCAGCCCTACGCGACGTACTTTGATCAACCGGACGGACGACAGGTTTGCTGGGCTGACATCGCTCGACCCGGCGAGCCGGCTTACAGCGCAAAGACGTCGAAGGCCTCTGCACTAAGGAGCCCAGGACTGCGGTACATTCACCGCCTTCTGACGACATCGCTTACACTGAGGGGCGACTCGCACGGAGCAGTCACCCTCCGCGATCTATTTTACCTGGCCAAGCTGCATCGAGGCGAACAGGTCCACTTAGGGATGGTGGTGGCCCACGCCTTCAGTTCTCAGGCGGAGGCAAGACGCAATGGCAAGATTGCCGTAGGCGCACTCATCACCAAGGTCGTCCGGGGATTACGCTACTGGCCAGCGAATGCACCCGAGATGGAGGTAGTGGGTGGGCGTCACCCAATGAACGAGGAGATGCTGGTGAAGATGAAGATGCTCGTGAAGGCGCCCACCTGGACTCGCGCCAACAAGGTGTATATCTGGCACGAGATGTATCGCGGCCAGACCGACCACGGAGCCGTCCCCGACGACCAGCTCTACCTCGAGGGCCCCCATCCAGTGGAGACAGCACGACGACTGCAGGGCCTCCTATTCCTCTGGCTACCATCAGGGCGAATCCGGCGTCGCCTCGTTCGCGTCAATGGCGGACCTCGAATCACTGTGCCAGGACATGATGCGCATGAACGCCGAATCGCTACAGCGAGACGACGAGTTACGGCGATACAACGAAGAGACTCGGCACCGACAGGAAGAGTACGAGCGCCAGAACGAAGAAGCCCACCGCCATTACGATGCAGAACTAGAGCGCTATATCCAGGCCCTTCAAGCCATGGACACGGCGCTCAAGTATTCCCAGCAGTCGATGGCTTTCTTGCGCCCGAGGCCACCATCACCACAGCCGCCGCCGCCACCTTAGGGATTTCTTCTTTTCTTTTTCCTTTATGACATTGCGTTTGCTTGCGTAGTCGCGTGTGTTTCGTCTATGACATTGCGCTTATAACTATGTTCTAGTTAATCTTATGACTACTCTCTTTTCGTGCATATTGCTCTCTAGCTAGCGCCAGGATATGCATAATGGCTTACACCACGACTTTCACGCGCCAAATAAACAACTACGTCACGACCACGTCAGGGAGTCCCGTTCTTTTAGACTTTCCTTCCCTTTTATCCTTTTTACGTTGGGGACAACGTCTGACTTAAGCGTGGGGGGAATTTAGTTTGAAAAATTACGTGAAAATTTTAAATTTTTATGACGTTTCCGTAAGTCGTTGAGTTCGTTGGAAAGGCATGAATTACTGAATCAGGCATGATTGTTTGCGCTTATCTCGAGTTGGTCTGCATTCTATGAAATTTTGTGAGCAATTAGGACATGCATGACTGATTGAATCTTGTCTGGCTAAATAGATATAGCACTGTTTTGAGAGATCCGTACATATAACACTGTTTCGTGTGAGAGTTTTGAGCCTGACGAGCTTATGCTCATTTTCTTGGTTGTGTGACGTGCCTAGTCTATATCTCTCTAGAACTTGCCTGTCTGATGCATGTTGAAACTATTTGGGTGCGTTAGTGTGAAAATGATGAGGGCAATAGGAATTAAGTCCATGGCCAAATCTCCCTTACCATGACTAACGCCCACATGTTCAGCCTGAGCCTATTCGTTGCTTACCCCGTATGTATGAAATGCCCCTGACCCGAATAAGCCTCCAGAGAGTATATGAACCCCAGTTGATTAGAATAGAGCAGAAGTCGAACGTGAGAGTCACTATTTCAATGTATGATTTGATGTTCTTCTCTGTTATTCATGAAATGCCTCGTCCCTTACTTGACCATTTTCTGAAATGACCCGATCCTTGCATAAGCCTCCCCATAACCCTTTGGCAAGATATAGGTTTCGGTAATAAGTATCCTAGTACACGGCATTCGCTGTGACGATGTATTCTTTGCGACAAAAGCTGAACATTGATGCTTTTAGGGAATAAGGGCAGTGCACATAAGTAGAGCGTAACTGAGGTGAAAGGGCAGAAAATGAAAGGGAACTGAGTTGAGAGGGTCGGGCAGAAAAGTCAAGGATTTCAGAGCGAGAACGTTGAGTCTTATGTTGGGACGTGTGGCTGTCTGTTTGATCATGCTGTGTTCTTTTATAATTTTTGCTCACGTGCCCTAGCTATAAAATTAAGTTTCGATTATGTATGCATGTCGCTTCACGATTATTCGACCCGGTTCCCCCCCGAAAAGACCCTCACATTTATACGTGCCACTTTGAATAGTGGAGATGCGATTAGCTTGCAAGTTTATAGTTGGGGTTGGACTAGTGCACGAATTGAGCGACTCACCATGTGCTACCCTATACACTGAGTGAATTGAGTGAATCCTTGTGAGGTATACGTCTCGATTGTAGTGCTAGGGAAGTTCAGGTTAACAGGTGCAGGTCATCAGTGCGATGTTCGTGATTGTTTGCTTGATTTCGTTTCGTGCTTTCTATGCTTTGATGATAAATTGTGAACAATCGTGTCGTTATCCTGATTAGATGCTCTTTCTGAACTCTAATTTACTGAGGACAAGCAAATGCTTAAGTGTGGGGAGGTTTGATAAACGCATTTCAATGCATTTAACATAGTATTTATTTGGGGTAAAATAGAGCTCTAAAAATTGTTTTACACATTTATTAGCCATATTTACACTTATTCTTATGTTGAAGGAGCTTAGGACGAGTTTCGGGCGAAACGGAGCAAAAACTAGGCAAAACGGTGCAAAAATGAAGAACACTGCCATGTGTCACGGCCGTGACATACTATGCAGTTGGCCGTGACACCCACCAGAGGCCGGACATGATACACTGTCCAAGGTCACGGCCGTGACAGCCCTTGCACCAGACCGTGACACTCGGCAGAGAGTCAGGACGAAGCCACTGCCCTTGGTCACGGCCGTGACGGACCTTCACCAGACCGTGACGCACGGCAGAGAGGCCGACTTAAGATGGTCATGTCCGTGACGTACGATGCACTTGGACGTGACCTATGACAGAAACATATGCGCGTCGAGTTGATGATGGTCACGGCCGTGACGGCCCATGTCCCAGGGCGTGACCGTGACGTGAATTGTTATAAAAAGCCCAAATTCAACCCAAAAAGGGCACAACTTATCAGAGATCAATTCCCAACCGTCCAGAGAAGAAATTAGGACGAAAAGAACAGGAAATCCCATCCCCGAACGCAAGAGACGGATCAACGCAGAATTCACGCCGAATTAACGAAGAACGAAGATCTTCCCACGAGATCACCTCAGATTCATCAGTAGGAAAGATCATGAATTCTTCATCTTTATCTTCTTATTCTCTAGTTGTTTCTCCTTCAATTATTGTAATATCCGTGAAATAATGGATTATTTTTATGTTCGAAATTTATGAAATTAATTTACGGATAAAATGAACTCTTCGAAAGTGAGCCGAAAATAATATTTAGGCCGAGAGTTAAATAAATAATATGGATCGAAAATATTAGAAGAGCCCAATAGGTAATAGGAACTAAAATATTATTGGCTAAAAAGGGAATTAAGGCCCAAAATTTATAAATAGATGAGAAATAAAAAAGGGTCCAAGTTAATTATTAAAAAATGCCCAAATAAAATATAAGGATGAGATTGATTAAGGACAAAGGAAAGACACATCACACCTTGTCCTTATTAAGTAAAATACACATACTTAATTTTAATGGAATCAACATCAATAATTGAATGAACAAAAGTTTAAAAGGGGGTGGTGGAGATGGTAATACACGTTGGAATGTTGTCATCACCTAACCACTTGACAAATTAAAACCCTCATTGGTGGATGGGATGAAAGTAACATGTGAGAAGGCAACAAAGAAAATAAATATTTTACTTCATGGTATGGAAAGTGACGTTGAAGCCATACATCTACATAATGTAGCTTAAAATAATATCTTTGTGGTCAAAGAGGAAAAACAATATATAGATGCAAAGGAAAACAAAACTCATGTTCGACTTCAAGAAAACAACGAAATGAACAAAGAAGGATTTGGGCAAATTCTATTCGATCTCTCAATTTAGGAAGTTGTTCGAACTAAGATAAGGTGGTAAGGACTTCATTTGATGTGTAATTTTCCTATTAACTTATGTATCTAACATATTACATGGTTTATTGTTATAGCCGAAGTAGAGCACAGTGAGGGGTGCACGAAACTAAGGAGTAGTAGAGTTCGGCTACTTCAACACCATTAACAACTAGTTAATATAGCTTGGAAGTAAGGTAGGTAAAGATCACCTACATGTGTAAACAAAATTAGGGTCGAGATCTTACGTATTGCATGTTCTCTTTCGAATTTATACGTATTTATGTGCTAAACGTGAAATTTTTGCATGACTTTTGTGATAATGATTACATGCTAAAATTCGACCATCTTAATACCTTAATCTTTATGAAGATTAGGTCCATGAAACATAGGAAGAGTTTTAGAAGAGTTGTGATTAAGAGTAGAACAACATTTGGGGAAGATTAGTGTTTTCTAGGGTTTTCTTTATCCATTTCGTCCAAGAGGTTCAAAAGTTCATATCTCATAATCTAGAATTCAGATTAAAAATCCCTTTGGCCAGAGTCAGAATTTGCAAGTTCTTTATCTATGGTTAAAATTTCAGGTCCATCGGACATCGTTTACCCCGTGATCGTTGAGAAATACTAAACTGTCGCAAAACAGCCGTAAAAATAGTTTTTCTTTCAATTCGAGGACTAGAATGAATATTGTTTTTTTTTAAAAAAAATGAGGGCTGAGAATGTAAAATCCGAACATGGAAGTTTTTAAAGAAATATAAAGCTTTTGGGGCAGATTGAAATTCGGAATAAATAATTGTGGCCCTTTGTGTAATTTTCAAAATTTGGGAACTAGATCGAAAGTTTTAAAATCTGGGGGCTGAGAATGTAAAATCCAAACATGGGAGATTTTTAAAGAAAGATAAAGATTTCGGTGGGCAGATCTGAAATTCTTAAAGATTTGGGGCAGATCTGATATTTAGGAAAATTTTCGGGTCCTATAAAGTAAATTATGAGATTTTGTGGTTTTAAATGCAAAAAAAAAAAAAAAAAAAACTTAAGTGTTATTTGGAAAATTGGATGTTAGAATTTTAAAATATATTAAATTAGGGATCAATTGTGAAATTAGGGTTTTAAGGTGAAAAGTTAAATTTTAGGAACTCTTAGTGAAATTTCGGGGAGAGTTAGGTGATTAAGATTTCGGGCCGATTAAATCGGAACGTGGGCTTCGGGCCCAAAATTATTTGGTGTATGATAGTTTTTGATCGGGCTGAGATTATATCTCGGACCGATATGTTGTTATCTAATATGTGGTATTTCATATGTTACATTTTACTTGCATGTCATTTGCATACATGTAGTACGAGGGGAGTTATAACCGTGCGGAGTCACGGTAACATTTTATAGTGTCGATGAGTGGGGTAAAGTGATCGATGTTGATTGTTAGGCTATGATTCGATGAAGCGCTCGCGGTTGAGACCGAGATGGGGCCGCATGTCATTATTTCAGGTGCGGTTGAGACCGAGATGGGGCCGTTACCACTTGCCATTGTTATAGTTATGGTTGAGACCGAGATGGGGCCGTACTATCATGGCATTATATGACATTTATGTGTGGATTCCGAGTCTAGCTTAGGGCCCTGTTTATGAGTTGAGAGTTGAAGTAGGAACGAGCTTATGCTCGGGAAATGTCAAGCGTGCATTTGTGAGGTGTCGGTTTGGAATGTGAGAGCATTTGCATTCATGCATATTTTCATCTACTGGGCAAAAGCTCAGGGTTTACGTGTGTAGGTAAGGCGGCTGATGGCGGTGACTCCACGAACTTTTTAGGGCGGCGCAGTACATGGGACGCGACCTGTAGAATGAATTTATGTTTTGTGTTTTTAGGTTTGGGCTTGGACCTCTTTGGTTTCGGCCCAATGAATAAAAATATGTTTTGAGTTTGGACTTATGAATTAAACCTTGAACGTATTTGTATTATTATGTTTTAAAAATCTTAACTAAATGGGCTTTCGCTGCTTACGCTGCGAAAATCCGCCAAAATACATATCTAGGAAGTCGGGTTGTTACAGTTGGTATCAGAGCAATAGGTTATAGATTATGTAGACTGTCCATGTACTGCCGCTCAAAAGCCGGGAGAGCCAGCCGCGCTTGTAAGTTTTTACGCTTTTATGTGATTGTTATTGATTTGATTTATGTGTTTATTGATTTATTGTAGAAGTAAGTTGAAAATGGTGAGAACACGTAGAGAAGTGGGCGAGTCGAGTCGTTGGGCAGGATCTAAATCTCCACCAGAGGAGGACCGCTCTACCATCCATCGATTGACTGAATTTATTCAACAACAATCGTATCAAATCCATGATCTGATCAATCACCGGAGCTCATCTGAGCACCGTCCGTCTCCATAGCCCGACCGTGTGGAGATTATTGGGATCGTTTCCGCAAACTTAATCCTTCGATCTTTTCAGAGGTCACGAACCCCGCTGAAGCCGAGGATTGGATCGGCACTATTGAAGACCTCTTCATATACAGCCGTGTACCGAACGAGGAGAACACGTTATGTGCCGTTTCCCTACTTCGGGGGAATGCACGTGTCTGGTGGAACACCGTCAAGGTGTTGGAGGACCCAGTTACTATGACTTGGGAACGCTTCAGGGAGCTCTTCTACGACAAGTCCTTCACTGCTCACGACCAGGAGCAGAGTATGTATGAGTTAATGAACCTGAAGCAGGGGAGTATGTCGGTGCCCGAGTACATCCGCAAATTCGATGAGTTATCTCGCTTTGCTCCTCACCTAGTAGCCACCAATGCTCTGAAGGTGACGCGTTTTCTTCGGGGGCTGAAACCAGAGTTCTATCGGGATCTAAGCGTGGCGGGAGTACGCCAGAGTTTCGACATGCGACGGAACGGGCACTGATTGCGGAGCAGGCGGAGGGAGTTGTGAGGGAGGCCCAGGAGTCTAGTAGGAAGAGGGAAGCATCACAATGAGGCGGAAGTTCCAAACGGCCATTCTTTGGAAGGGGCCAAACAACTGGGGCAACCGAACCAACCAACAGAACTGGCGTCCGACGTTCAACCAAGGAGCTAATACGAGGCCACCAAATCCAGCACCACGATGCCCAGAGTGTGGAAGAAATCATGTCGGAGTCTGTTTCGGACAACGACCGGTGCATTGCTACCAATGCAGGCAGCCCGGACATTACGCTCGAGACTGTCCCAGAACTCAGCAGCTACTTCCGCACCCGCCACAGAACCAGCCGCAGAATCCAGTCCGACCACCGCCAGTGCAAGCTCGTGTCTTCGCACTTACGAACGAGGAAGCAGAGGCCTTACCGCCGGTGCCAGCTCGTGTCTTCACATTGACGAACGAGGAGGCGGAGGCCAACCAGAACGTGGTCACGGGTATGTTGAATATCTTTCACGTACCTTCAACAATTTTATTTGACTCTGGGGCCACACACTCGTTTGTGTCGGCTAATTTCGTGGCTAGAGCGGGAATACATCCCACTCGTTCTATGTGCAACTTCGTGGTGTCTTTACCCTATGGAGATCCGACACGGACGAATCTAGTTGTTGAAGATTGTCCTGTTAGAATTGAGGGAAGAGATTTGAACGTAGATCTGATCGTAATTCCGATGAATGATTACGATGTCATTTTCGGGATGGATTGGCTTTCCAAATATGGAGCTATTATCGACTGCACGAAGAAAGTAGTCAAATTCTGCTTGTTCGAGGGAGAGGAATTTGAATTTCGAAAAAGGCGAATGGTAATCTAATTCCTCATATATCTGCTCTGAAGGCTCAGCGACTCGTAAATTCCGACTGCGAAGCTTTCTTCCTCTTTGCGGTGAAAGCCGAATCTCACCGAAGCTTGAAGATGTCCCGGTAGTAAATGAATATCCCGACGTGTTCCCCGACGACCTTCCAGGACTACCTCCTAATCGAGAAATCGAATTCTCCATCGATCTCATGCCTGGAGCTGCTCCGATCTCTAAAGCTCCGTATCGACTAGCACCGAATGAATTACGAGAGCTTAAGGAGCAACTTGATGAACTATTACAGAAGGGCTTCATTCAACCTAGCTTCTCACCATGGGGAGCCCCGGTATTGTTCGTGCGAAAGAAAGACGGATCAATGCGACTTTGTATCGATTATCGTGAACTTAACAAAATCACGATAAAGAACAAATACCCGTTACCGAGGATCGATGATCTATTCGATCAGATACAAGGGGCTACAGTATTCTCGAAGATTGATTTGCGTTCTGGCTATCATCAGTTAAAGGTTCGTGAGGCTGATATTCCTAGAACGGCGTTCAGCACGAGATACGGTCATTACGAATTCTTAGTCATGCCTTTTGGGCTAAAGAATGCTCCAGCAGCCTTCATGGATCTGATGAACCGGGTCTTCAAGGAATTTCTGGACCAATTCGTAATCGTCTTTATTGATGATATCATAATCTACTCAAAGACGAGAGAAGAACACGAGAAACATCTGAGGATGGTCCTTCAAATTCTTCGAGAAAAGCAGTTATTCGCCAAGTTTAAAAAGTGCGAATTCTGGTTGGAACAAGTGGTTTTCTTGGGGCACATCATTTCCGGAAACGGACTTTCGGTGGATCCCATCAAGATAGAAGCAGTAAATAATTGGCCACGACCAACCACTCCCACGGAGATCAGGAGCTTTCTCGGGCTTGCTGGATACTATCGAAAGTTTATTAAGGACTTCTCTAGCATTGCCTCGACACTCACAAATCTGACGAAGAAGAATGTTCCATTCAAGTGGACGGAAGCGTGCGAACAAAGCTTCCAGGAGTTGAAGAAACGATTGACAACTGCTTCTGTTCTTACGATTCCCTCTGGTACTGAAGGATTTTCGGTGTACAGTGATGCCTCGAAGAATGGCTTGGGATGCGTGTTTGATGCAGAACGGAAAGTAATCGCTTATGCCTCCCGACAGCTGAAACCATACGAGAAGAATTACCCCACGAATGATTTGGAACTTGCAGCCGTGGTGTTTGCCCTGAAAATCTGGCGACACTATTTATACGGAGAACGATGCGAAATCTTTCCCGATCATAAGAGCCTAAAGTACTTCTTCACGCAGAAGGAGTTAAACATGAGGCAATGACGATGGCTCGAGTTGGTGAAAGATTACGACTGCATGATTAACTATCACCCAGGGAAGGCGGACGTAGTGGCAGATGCTCTGAGCCGTAAATCGGTGAATGCGGAATTGTGCCAACTCGAAATTGAAGTGATCAACTTCGGGGAGATCAAGACGAGACTGGCAGCGTTAACCTTGAAGCCGACGTTGTTGGACCAAATTCTCGAGGCACAAAAAAGGACGAATTATATCTGAAGATCCGAGCGGAACAAGACGAAGGTGTTCAATCGGAGGTCGAATTTCGAGACGACGGAAGCTTACGGTTCCGGGGTCGTTTATATGTGCCACCCAATGAAGAAATCCGACGAACCATAATGACGGAGTCGCATACGACGATCTATTCGATGCATCCCGGTGCAACAAAAATGTATCGAGACTTGCGAAGAAATTACTGGTGGCCGGGAATGAAGAAAGATGTGGCCGCTTTCGTGCAGCGATGCTTGACATACCAGCAAATCAAGGCAGAACATCAGAGACCGGCGGGAATGTTGCAGCCCTTGATGACTCCTGAGTGGAAGTGGGACCACATCATGATGGATTTCGTTGTGGGATTACCGAAGACGATGAAGGGCCACGATGCAATCTGGGTGATCGTCGACAGACTGACGAATCGGCCCATTTCCTGCCAATTAATCAAACATACTCCATGGAGAAGTTTGCCGAGCTGTACATACAGGAAATTGTTAGGCTCCATGGGATTCCAATTTCGATTGTCTCGGATCGGGATTCGAGATTTCTGTCTCAATTCTGGGTGAGTTTACAAAAAGCCATGGGAACCAAGTTGTCCTTCAGCACGGCTTATCACCCGCAGACGGACGGGCAATCGGAGAGAACAATTCAGACGCTCGAAGATATGTTGCGAGCATGCGTTCTAGATTTCCGAGGGAGTTGGAGCAATTACCTTCCGCTGATTGAATTTTCATACAACAACAGCTATCAAGCCACAATCGGGATGGCGCCGTACGAAGCCTTGTACGGACGCAAATGTCGGTCCCCAGTTCACTGGGACGAAATAGGCGAGAAGGCGTTGTTAGGTCCCGAGATGGTGCGCGAAATGACCGAAGCTGTTGAAAAGATTCGGGAGAGGATGCAAACAGCCCAGACTCGTCAAAAAAGTTACGCTGATAAGAGACGGAGGCCGTTGGAGTTTGAAGAAGGCGACCAGGTCTTTTTAAAGATATCGCCAATGAAAGGTGTGAAGCGTTTTGGGAAGAAAGGGAAACTTAGTCCGAGATATATCAGACCATTCCCAATCTTGAAAAGAGTTGGAGAGGTGGCGTATCAACTCGAACTTCCTACATCGCTCGCTCAGGTCCATGATGTCTTTCATGTATCCATGTTACGGAAGTACATTCCGGATCCGAGCCATGTGGTGCAGGGCAAGTTGCTATATCAACATTTGAAGCCGGACTTGAGCTACGAAGAAAAGCCGGTGGAAATCATGATGTATGAGGTGAAACGCCTTCGGAATAAAACATTCCTCTCGTGAAGGTCTTGTGGCGAACCAAGTACTGGAAGAAGCCACTTGGGAAAGAGAAGATGAAATGAGAGAAAGATACCCCGAGTTATTTTCCGTACTGCAATTTCGGGGACGAAATTCTTGTAAGGGGGGAAGAATGTAATATCCGTGAAATAATGGATTATTTTTATGTTCGAAATTTATGAAGTTAATTTACGGATAAAATGAACTCTTCGAAAGTGAGCCGAAAATAATATTAGGCCGAGAGTTAAATAAAATAATATGGGTCGAAAATATTAGAAGAGCCCAATAGGTAATAGGAACTAAAAATATTATGGGCTAAAAAGGGAATTAAGGCCCAAAATTTATAAATAGATGAGAAGTAAAAAGGGTCCAAGTTAATTATTAAAAAAATGCCCAAATAAAATATATTGATGAGATTGATTAAGGACAAAGGAAAGATACATCACACCTTGTCCTTATTAAGTAAAATACACATATTTAATTTTAATGGAATCAACATCAATGATTGAATGAACAAAAGTTTAAAAGGAGGTGGTGGAGATGGTAATTCACGTTGGAATGTTGTCATCACCTAACCACTTGACAAATTAAAACCCTCATTGGTGGATGTGATGAAAGTAACATGTGAGAAGGCAACAAAGAAAATAAATATTTTACTTCATGGTATGGAAAGTGACGTTGAAGCCATACATCTACATAATGATTAGCTTAAAATAATATCTTTGTGGTGAAAGAGGAAAAACGATATATAGATGCAAAGGAAAACAAAACTCATGTTCGAACTTCAAGAAAACAACGAAATGAACAAAGAAGGATTTGGGCAAATTCTATTCGATCTCTCAATTTAGGAAGTTGTTCGAACTAAGATAATGTGGTAAGGACTTCATTTGATGTGTAATTTTCCTATTAACTTATGTATCTAACATATTACATGGTTTATTGTCATAGCCGAAGTAGAGCACAGTGAGGGGTGCACGAAACTAAGGAGTAGTAGAGTTCGGCTACTTCAACACCATTAACAACTAGTTAATATAGCTTGGAAGTAAGGTAGGTGAAGATCACCTACATGTGTAAACCAAATTAGGGTCGAGATCTTACGTATTGCATGTTCTCTTTCGAATTTATACATATTTATGTGCTAAACGTGAAATTTTTGCATGACTTTTGTGATAATGCTTACATGCTAAAATTCGACCATCTTAATACCTTAATCTTTATGAAGATTAGGTCCATGAAACATAGGAAGAGTTTTAGAAGAGTTGTGATTAAGAATAGAACAACATTTGGGGAAGATTAGTGTTTTCTAGGGTTTTCTTTATCCATTTCGTCCAAGAGGTTCAAAAATTCATATCTCATTATCTAGAATTCAGATTAAAAATCCCTTTGGCCAGAGTCAGAATTTGCAAGTTCTTTATCTATGATTAAAATTTCAGGTCCATCGGACATCGTTACCCCGTGATCGTTGAGAAATACTAAACTGTCGCAAAACAGCCGTAAAAATAGTTTTTTTTTTAAATTCGAGGACTAGACTGAATATCTTTTAAAAAAACTGAGGGCTGAGAATGTAAAATCCGAACATGTAAGGTTTTAAAGAAATATAAAGCTTTTGGGCAGATTTGAAATTCGGAATAAATAATTGGGGCCCTTTGTGTAATTTTCAAAATTGGGAACTAGATCGAAAATTTTAAAATCTGGGGGCTGAGAATATAAAATCCAAACATGGGAGATTTTTAAAGAAAGATAAAGATTTCGGGGCAGATCTGAAATTTTTAAAGATTTGGGGCAGATCTGATATTTAGGATAATTTTCGGGTCCTATAAAGTAAATTATGAGATTTTGTGGTTTTAAATGCAAAAAAATAAAAAATAAAAAAAAACTTAAGTGTTATTTGGAAAATTGGATGTTAGAATTTTAAAATATATTAAATTAGGGATCAATTGTGAAATTAGGGTTTTAAGGTGAAAAGTTAAATTTTAGGAACTCTTAGTGAAATTTCGGGGAGAGTTAAGTGATTAAGATTTCGGGCCGATTAAATCGGAACGTGGGCTTCGGGCCCAAAATTATCTGGTGTATGATAGTTTTTGATCGAGCTGAGATTATATCTCGGACCGATATGTTGTTATTTAATATGTGGTATTTCATATGTTACATTTTACTTGCATGTCATTTGCATACATGTAGTACGAGGGGAGTTATAACCGTGCGGAGTCACGGTAACATTTTATAGTGTCGATGAGTGGGGTAAAGTGATCGATGTTGATTGTTAGGCTATGATTCGATGAAGCGCTCGCGGTTGAGAACGAGATGGGGCCGCATGTCATTATTTCAGGTGCGGTTGAGACCGAGATGGGCCGTTACCACTTGCCATTGTTATAGTTATGGTTGAGACCGAGATGGGGCCGTACTATCATGGCATTATATGACATTTATGTGTGGATTCCGAGTCTAGCTTAGGGCCCTGTTTATGAGTTGAGAGTTGAAGTAGGAACGAGCTTATGCTCGAGAAATGTCAAGCGTGCATTTGTGAGGTGTCGGGTTTGGAATGTGAGAGCATTTGCATTCATGCATATTTTCATCTACTGGGCAAAAGCTCAGGGTTTACCTGTGTAGGTAAGGCGGCTGATGGCGGTGACTCCACGAACTTTTGAGGGCGGCGCAGTACATGGGACGCGACCTGTAGAATGAATTTATGTTTTGTGTTTTTAAGTTTGGGCTTGGACCTCTTGGGTTTCGGCCCAATGAATAAAAATATGTTTTGAGTTTGGACTTATGAATTTAAACCTTGAACGTATTTGTATTATTATGTTTTAAAATCTTAACTAAATGGTCTTTCCGCTGCTTACGCTGCGAAAATCCGCCAAAGTACATATCTAGGAAGTCGGGTTGTTACAATTATGAGTAGCTAAATCCCTTTTGTGTTTGGGATTAGATGAACGCTAGGATATTTCGTAGTTAAGACGTATATTATCGTGACTTTGTGTTTTTGACTATTTATCGTTCTATGAATATGATTCGTCGCTTTAATATGTCTATGTGTTGAAGTGATCGTGTGGAAAAACGTTTAGGGCGACAACTAAGAAACGTTTAGGCCGTTCATAGAAGCTAGGATTCGAGTATAGGGCGAAAGCAGATACTCGATCCTCGCTTTAGTAATTACTGCACTTTAGATCCCCGCGAGCGTTTAGGGCCACAGCAAATCCGCGAGCGGGTAGGAAATTACTGCGATTTAGTCTTAATCACTTAGGAACGATTTCATTGTCTTAGCCGATAATTCCTAGCGGGATTCGAGTCCGCCGTCACCGTGACGTGAATTGTTATAGATAGCCCAAATTCAACTCAGAAAGGGCACAACTTACCAAAGATCAATTCCCAACCATCCAGAGACGAATTAGGGCGAAAAGAACAGGAAATCCCGTCCCCGAGCGCAAGAGACGGATAAACGAAGAATTCACGCCGAATTAACGAACAACGAAGATCTTCCCACGAGATCACCTCAGATTCATCAGCAGGAAAGATCATGAATTCTTCATCTTTATCTTCTTATTCTCTAGTAGTTTCTCCTTCAATTATGAGTAGCTAAATCCCTTTTGTGTTTGGGATTAGATGAACGCTAGGATATTTGGTAGTTAAGACGTATATTATCGTGACTTTGTGTTTTTGACTATTTATCATTCTATGAATATGATTCGTCACTTTAATATGTCTATGTGTTGAAGTGATCGTGTGAAAAAACGTTTAGGGCGACAGCTAAGAAACGTTTAGGCCGTTCATAAAAGATAGGATTCGAGTATAGGGCGAAAGCAAATACTCGATCCTCGCTGTAGTAATTACTGCACTTTAGATCCCCGCGAGCGTTTAGGGCGACAGCAAATCCGCGAGCGGGTAGTAAATTACTGCGATTTAGTCTTAATCACTTAGGAACGATTTCATTGTCTTAGCCGATAATTCCTAGCGGGATTCGAGTCCCGAGAACATCCTTATCATCTGAAAACTCTCGTATCAGTTAGTCGCGTTCTTTGAATTTCTGGTTGATTTAGGAGAGATCTGTTAAGTTAAGTCGTCAAACAATTCGCGTATTTTAATTAGGTTAAATATCGAGTCGATAGGTCATTACTAGTACTTGATTTATTCCTCGTGTTCGATACTCGTTTGCTCGCTTTACTACACTACAAACGATAGGTCCACTGCCTATCGCACATCGGTGACAGTAATTTAGTATTCGTTTTAATTATTACTTGTCGCACTTTTCATTCACACACCACGTGTCGATCAAGTTTTGGTGCCATTGCGGGGACGGGATTTCCTGTTCTTTTCGCCCTAATTTCGTCTCTGGATGGTTGGGAATTGATCTCTGGTAAGTTGTGCCCTTTCTGGGTTGAATTTGGGCTTTTTATAACAATTCACATCACGGTCACGGCCTGGGACATGGGCTGTCACGGCCGTGACCATCATCAACTTGACGCGCATATGTTTCTGTCATAGGTCACGACCAAGTGCATCGTACGTCACGGCCGTGACCATCTTAAGTCGACCTCTCTGCCGTGCGTCACGGTCTGGTGCAAGGTCCGTCACGGCCGTGACCAAGGGCAATGGCTTCGTCCTGACTCTCTGCCGAGTGTCACGGTCTGGTGCAAGGGCTGTCACGGCCGTGACCTTGGGCAGTGTATCATGTCCGGCCTCTGGTGGGTGTCACGGCCAACTGCATGGTATGTCACGGCCGTGACACATGGTGGGTATCCTGATTCAAATTCTTTTGGAAATACAACCTAACTATATATATCTTTTATGTTTCAAGGTCGGCCCGATTAGAAGTCCAGCGACCTCAAAAATTCGCCCGATTCTGACTTAGGGTCGCTGTCCGAGTGGAATCAGCCGAAACTGACAGCCTGCACTATTGTGGACATGACTTTCGATCGGACGACCCAGATTCAAATTCCGATGGAAATCCATTTAATTATCCATCACTTTTATGTTTTAAAGTCGGCCCCATTCGAAGTCCAACGACCTCGAACATTCGCCCGATTCTGACTTAGGTTCGTTGTCCGCGTGAATAGGCCGACTGGCAGCCTGAGCAAACCATAATTTTCGATTTACAAATCGGACGACCCAGACTATAATTCCTTTGGAAAGTCAATTTAATTATCTATAACTTTTATGTTTTAAGGTCGGTCCGATTCGAAGTCCAACGACCTCGAAAATTTGCCCGATTCTGACTTAGGTTCGCTGTCCGAGTGGAATAGGCCGAAACTGGCAGCCTGAGCAATCTTGTCCGTAATTTTCGATTTACAAATCGAACGGCCCAGATACAAATTCCTCTGGAGAGCCAATTTAAATATCTATTAACATTTATATTTTAAGGTCGGCCCGATAAGAAGTCCAACGAACTCGAAAATTAGCCCGATTCTGACTTAGGGTCGCTGTCCGAGTGGAATCGGTCGGAACTCGCAGCATGCACAATTTTTACCATAACTTTCGATTTACAAATTGGACCATCCTGATTCAAATTCCTTTGGAAATACAATTTAATGATATATAACTTTATGTTTCAAGGTCGGCCCGATTAGAAGTCCAGCGACCTCGAAAATTCGCCCGATTCTGACTTAGGGTCGCTGTCCGAGTGGAATCGGCCGAAACTGACAGCCTGCATTATTGTGGCCATGACTTTCGATTTACAAATCGGACGACCCAGATTTAAATTCCGATGGAAATCCAATTAATTATCCATCACTTTTATGCTTTAAAGTCGGCCCGATTCGAAGTCCAACGACCTCGAACATTCGCCCGATTCTGACATAGGTTCGCTGTCCGAGTGAATAGGCCAAAACTGGCAGCCTGAGAAGTTTTGACCATAATTTTCGATTTACAAATCGGACGACCCAGATTATAATTCATTTGGAAAGCCAATTTAATTACTATAAGTTTATGTTTTAAGGTCGGTCCGATTCGAAGTCCAACGACCTCGAAAATTTGCCCGATTCTGGCTTAGGTTCGCTGTCCGAGTGGAATAGGCCGAAATTGGCAGCCTGAGCAATCTTGACCGTAATTTTCGATTTACAAATCGAACGGCCCAGATACAAATTCCTCTGGAAATCCAATTTAAATATCTATAACATTTATGTTTTAAGGTCGGCCCGATAAGAAGTCCAACGACCTCAAAAATTAGCCCGATTCTGACTTAGGGTCGCTGTCCGAGTGGAATAGGTCGGAACTCGCAGCATGCACAATTTTTACCATAACTTTCGATTTACAAATTGGACCATCCTGATTCAAATTCCTTTGGAAATACAATTTAATGATATATACTTTTTTGTTTCAAGGTCGGCCCGATTAGAAGTCCAGCGACCTCGAACATTCGCCCGATTCTGACTTAGGGTCACTGTCCGAGTGGAATCGGCCGAAACTGACAGCCTGCATTATTGTGGCCATGACTTTCGATTTACAAATCGGACGACCCAGATTCAAATTCCGATGGAAATACAATTTAATTATCCATCACTTTTATGTTTAAAGTCGGCCCGATTCGAAGTCCAACGACCTCGAACATTCGCCTGATTCTGACTTTGGTTCGCTGTCCGAGTGAATAGGCCTAAACTGGCAGCCTGAGCAATTTTGACCATAATTTTCGATTTACAAATCGGACGACCCAGATTATAATTCATTTGGAAAGCCAATATACTTATCTATAACTTTTATGTTTTAAGGTCGGTCCGATTCGAATTCCAACGACCTCGAAATTTTTCCCGATTCTGGCTTAGGTTCGCTGTCCGAGTGGAATAGGCCGAAACTAGCAGCCTGAGCAATCTTGACCGTAATTTTCGATTTACAAATCCAACGGCCCAGATACAAATTCCTCTGAAAGCCAATTTAAATATCTATAACATTTATGTTTTAAAGTCGGCCCGATAAGAAGTCCAACGACCTCAAAAATTTGCCCGATTCTGACTTAGGGTCGCTGCCCGAGTGGAATCGGCCAGAACTCGCAGCATGCACAATTTTTACCATAACTTTCGATTTACAAATTGGACCATCCTGATTCAAAATCCTTGCGAAATACAATTTAATTATATATAACTTTTATGTTCAAGGTCGGCCCAATTAGAAGTCCAGCGACCTCGAAAATTCGCCCGATTCTGACTTAGGGTCACTGTCCGAGTGGAATCGGCCGATACTGACAGCCTGCACTATTGTGGCCATGACTTTCGATTTACAAATCGGACAACCCAGATTCAAATTCTGATGGAAATCCAATTAAATCATCCATCACTTTTATGTTTTAAAGTCGGCCCGATTCGAAGTCCAACGACCTCGAACATTCGCCCGATTCTGACATAGGTTCGTTGTCCGAGTGAATAGGCCAAAACTGGCAGCCTGAGCAATTTTGACCATAATTTTCGATTTACAAATCGGACGACCCAGATTATAATTCATTTGGAAAGCCAATATACTTATCTATAACTTTTATGTTTTAAGGTCGGTCCGATTCGAATTCCAACGACCTCGAAAATTTTCCCGATTCTGGCTTAGGTTCGCTGTCCGAGTGGAATAGGCCGAAACTAGCAGCCTGAGCAATCTTGACCGTAATTTTCGATTTACAAATCCAACGGCCCAGATACAAATTCCTCTGGAAAGCCAATTTAAATATCTATAACATTTATGTTTTAAGGTCGGCCCGATAAGAAGTCCAACGACCTCAAAAATTAGCCCGATTCTGACTTAGGGTCGCTGTCCGAGTGGAATCGGCCAGAACTCGCAGCATGCACAATTTTTACCATAACTTTCGATCTACAAATTGGACCATCCTGATTCAAATTCCTTTCGAAATACAATTTAATTATATAAACTTTTATGTTTCAAGGTCGGCCCGATTAGAAGTCCAGCGACCTCGAAAATTCGCCCGATTCCGACTTAGGGTCGTTGTCCGAGTTGAATCGGCCGAAACTGACAGCCTGCACTATTGTGGCCATGACTTTCGATTTACAAATCGGACGACCCGGATTCAAATTCCGATGGAAATCCAATTCAATTATCTATTACTTTTATGTTTAAAGTCGGCCCGATTCGAAGTCCAACGACCTCGAACATTCACCCGATTCTGACTTAGGTTCGTTGTCCAAGTGAATAGGCCGAAACTGCAGCCTGCCCTATTGTGGCCATGACTTTTGATTTGCAAATCGGAAGACCCTGATTCAAATTACTACGGAAAGCCAATTTAATTATCATAAGTTTTGTGTTTTAACGTTGGCCGGATTCGAAGTCCAACGACCTCGACAATTCGCCCGATTCTGAGTTAGCGTCGCTGTCCGAGTGGAATCGGCCGAATCTGGCAGCCTGCACGATTTTGACAATGATTTTCCATTTACGAATCGGACGACCCCAATTAAATTCATATGAAAAGCCAATTTAATTATCTATAACTTTTATGTTTTATGGTCTGTACGATTCGAAGTCCAACGAGCTCGAAAATTTAACCGATTCTGACTTAGGTTCGCTGTCCGAGTGGAATAGGCCGCAACTGGCAGCCTGAGGAATTTTGACCGTAATTTTCGATTTACAAATCGAACGGCCCAGATACAAATTCCTCTGGAAAGCCAATTTAAATATCTGTAACATTTATGTTTTAAGGTCGGCCCGGTAAGAAGTCCAACGACCTCGAAAATTAGCCCGATTCTGACTTAGGGTCGCTGTCCGAGTGGAATCGGCCGGAACTCGCAGCATGCACAATTTTTACCATAACTTTCGATTTACAAATTGGATCGTCCTGATTCAAATTCCTTTCGAAATACAATTTACCTATATGTAACTCTTATGTTTCAAGGTCGGCCCGATTCGAAGTCCAGTGTAACATCCCGTCCCATACCGGGTGTCACTGTAGCATCCGTCCCTACCTGGACCAGTGGGGTTGGGCCCACCACACTCCGACTGATAGTCTGGCCCTACTGTACCACCATTTAACCTTCCAGCGTGCTTCGTCCTCGCTCACACACACCCTGGGCAAACTTCCCAGGGGGTCACCCATCCTAATATTGCTTCAAGTCAGCACGCTTAACTTCGAAGTTCTTTCGGATGGACTCCCGAAAAGGTAGGTCGAGCTTGGTGATATGAGTACTACTATCAATCTTTTACACGATTCTTAGCCTGACACGCCCATACATTGTCAGTGTCAGGATCCCCTCTCATTCGGGTGTCGGATCAGTTCGTTCATGTACCCCTTCGCCTAGAAGCCTGCCAGGAGCCGCTTCTTGTCCGTGCACTTCTCTGGCACCGGCGATCACTCCCCGCCCTCATCGTCCCCGGGTGTCACATCCAGCGACCTCGAAAATTCCCTCGATTCTGACTTAGGGTCGCTGTCTGAGTGCAATCGGCCGAAACTGGCAGCCTGCACGGTTTTGACCATAACTTTTGATTTACAATTGGACGACCCTGATTAAATTCCTATGAAAATCCAATTTAATTATATATAACTTTTATGTTTTAAGTTCGGCCCGATTCGAAGTCCAACGACCTCGAAAATACTCCCGATCTGACTTAGGGTCGCTGTCCGAGTGGAATAGCCCGAAACTGGCAGCCTGCACAACTTTGACTATAACTTTCGATTTACAAATCGGGCGACAACGATGAAAATTCCTTGTGAAATCCAATTTGATTCTCGAACTTTTATGTTTTACGGTCAGCCCGTGTAATACCCGTAAATTTAATTACGGGATTTACAATAAAATTAGTGGTAGAGGTTACTTAATTAGAGACTCTGTGGGATTATGAAATAAGGAAATTGGAACTTTGGTGAAATTCCGGTTATAATACATAATTGTTTTTGAACTCGATGAGTAATTTACAATCTTACGTGTGTTACGAACTATGACTTACGTGACCGCATGAAACATATTCTATTATTTTATGTATCAACGTGATTACAAATTAGGTGCTATTAGAGTTATTAACCAAGTAAGAAGAATTAATTGAATTTAGGATAGTTATTGATATTAGGATTCTAGGCATGCTTTCGGAATTAAGATGTCAATGCTAAAGAATGTTGAGTTGAGAATAGAAGAATGTCGAAATCTAGCATTGATATTGATTTCGAAATTCAGTATAAATCTCAAAGTGAATCTAGAAACATTAGAATAGCGGGACCTTTAAATCTCGATATATTCAAATGTCGAAAGAACAATTTTAGAAAAATGGGGAGCCGAGATGAATGTGTTTTTTCATAGGAGAACCTCGATGTATTAGAACTAAAGATGCCGAGATTAGGAATATCGAAAGAGAGACCAACAATTTCGAAAGAAATAAGAGAAAGATTTCTATGCATTAGGATAACGAAATAATGGATCTCGAAATCCTTTAAGTCTCGAGATTCAACTTTGAAATCAGCTTCGAAATTTAAGTAGTATGAAGGTCAAAATTAGAGAATCTCGAAATGACTAAATGTCGAGCAATAAAATGTCAAAACATTGGATCTTAAATTCTAGGGTATTCTTAGCAATTCGAAACTTACGATGAGATAAGAATGAAACAAAGATGTCCATGTCATTTATTCATTATCACACGCAAAGCGTAGATAAGAACTGAGAAACGAAGGAAACGAAATTCATTCTACACACCTTTGACAAACTTAATTAAGGACGGGGAAGTAACAAGATAGTAAGCAACTGGAAGGCTTAGGAGAAGGTATAACTTCTTACCCTGACTTTATATTTCGTTCAATTTTAGCATGTTAGGGTATTTAACAGCATCAAAATCTGCATAAATTTATGCTGTGAACAAGATTTTACCTTTCGAAAATTTAACATGCCTTAAAGATTTTAAGTTCATCTAATATTTACAGTGTTCTTGAGAAAATGCCTTTAATCGAGGGTTAGATGAAATTTTGTACAAAAAGATGTTTTATGAGATATGATACCAATTAATGTTTATCGAGACTGTATAAGTGTGTAGGAGGAATTTCGTAATCAAGTGTGACGAGATTTTCGAAACAAATTCGAGACAAAATTCTAAGTGAAGCTCGAGATCCTTCTTTAGAACTGACTTCGAAATTTATATAGATCTCGAATACATCTCGAAATCTTTTGTTTACAATGTCGAAATCCCTTATGCATTGTCTAATACCGAACTCGTATGAATACTATGAGGAGATCCATTTCAGGATATATGTAGAAATCAAGGTTAGCATTAGTATCAAGATTTGATAGAGAATCTCGAGATCAAACTCAACATTCATATCGAAATCCCACAATAAAGCTTAATAATCATGTCGAGATCTATGTCGAGATCTAAATTACCCTATAATTCAAAACTTCTTGTAATATTCCAAATGATACTTTTAATTCAAATCAAAGTTTAGAATTTTAGGGTTTCGAAATTTATAAGCTAAAACTAGGGTTTTCAAATTAAGCCATTTCGTAAAATTATAACTAGACTAACAAACCCTGATTTTATATATTTGTATACTTAGGATTCGAAGGTTAGCGACTTACCGTACGATAAGGTTAAATAAGCTAAGGATACCAGGTAAGTGGAAATCGCAACTACAACACATAATTATATGTGTATGAATTATGTGTTATATGTTGTTATGATTCTATGTGACATGTCTATGTGCTTATATGATTTTATGTGAGTTCTTACGTGATTTTTATGTGACGTAAATTATTCTATGAATATTGTACGCATGTTTACATGATTCATGGCACGAGCCTATGCACGCACGACTAGTATGAGAGTCACGGACATATTTGTGTCGACTCAATGATGAGTCACGGCTCTTCTATGCTACCACGGCGATTCACGAAGGCGAATTACCTGATTCACGAAAGGTAGGGGGAACACCCCGTAGCGGGAGATGCAACCTGGAGGATGTGACTCGAGGGTATGAGCGGCACCGAGGGAACCTCGAGTGTTGGCGACCTCGTAGTAAGCTACCAGTGAGAAGCGCCCGCGTGTCAGACCGCATTGGGATGGAAAGGCGCCTTAGGGTTAAACGAAATTTGTGTGCTCGGGTTAGCCTCTCAATGGGACGGCATTAGGATCGAAAGGCACTAGTAGCCTCTCAGTGTGTACCGCATTGGGATTGAAAGGCACCGAGGGTTACGCACAGATTGAGTACTCGGGTTTAGCCTCCCAGTGTGTACTGCCATTTGTACCCTTAGGGGTCTAAGCTCTATATGGTGCATAGTAAGATTGAAAGCCGAGGGCCCAAATATGTTATGAAAGGTCAGAAGAATGTGAGAAGTAGATAGCATTGGCGCGGATGCCTTCGCTATTTAGGTCTCGTGCATTGCATGCATGATTTCACTTACTGAGCTCTATAAGCTCATTCCACGTTTTATGTGTTGTAGGACCCCGCAATCACGGTACTTGATCATTTTCAAGGCGAGGCCAACTTTTGAAGCTTCCGAGGGCTTTTGAGATGCAAGTGTGTGCATGGATGCGACCTCATGGAGGCCCAGTAGATAGATTTCTTTTGACCCGCATGCGCGCTTTCCTATGTAAATAGGACCCAACGATGATTTTGTAGGAACAGTTACGATTCTTTTATATAAAAGGAAAATTTTATACGAAATTTCGTACTATCTATTTCATTAGTAGAACATTAGTCGCATAGACTAGTGTTGAATGTAGTGGTGGAAGGCGGGGCTTCCACAGCCCGCTTCGATGTCCAACGGCCTCGAAAATTCGCCCGATTCTGCATTAGGGTTGCTGTCCGAGCGGAATCGGCCGACATTGGCAGCCTACACGATTTTTACCATTACCTTCGATATTCAAGTCGGACGACCCCGATTCGGATTCCTTTGAAACAAAATTGAATTATACATAACTTTTATGTTTTAAGGTCAGCCCGTTTCGAAGTCCAACGACCTCGAATATTCGCCCGATTCTGACTTAAGGTCGTTGTCCGAGTGGAATCGGCCGAAACTGGCAGCCTGGACTATTATGGCCATGACTTTCGATTTACAAATCGGGCGACCCAGATTCAAATTCCTATGGAAAGCCAATTTAGTTATCTATAACTTTTATTTTTTAAAGTCGGCCCGATTCGATGTCCAACGACCTCGAACATTCGCCCGATTCTGACTTAGGTTCGCCGTCCGAGTGGAATAGGCCGAAACTGGCAGCCTGAGCGATTTTGACCGTAATTTCCGATTTACAAAAGTACGGCCCAGACACAAATTCCTTTGGAAAGCCAATTTAAATATATATTACATTTGTGTATTACGGTCGGGCCCGATAAGAAATCCAACGATCTCGAAAATTAGCCCGATTATGACTTAGGGTCGCTGTCCGAGTGGAATCGGCCGAAACTCGCAGCATGCACAATTTTTACCATAACTTTCGATTTACAAACTGGACCATCCTGATTCAAATTCCTTTGGAATTACAAGTTAATTATATATAACTTTTATGTTTTAAGGTCAGCCCGCTTTGATGTCCAACGACCTCCAAAATTCGCCCTATTCTGACTTACGGTTGCTGTCCGAGTGGAATCGGCTGAACCTGGCAGCCTGCACGAATTTTACCATAACTTTCGATATACAAATCGGACGACCCTGATTCGGATTCCATTGGAAAAAAATTGAATTATATATAACTCTTATGTTTTAAGGTCATCCCGATTCGAAGTCCAACGACCTCGAATATTCGCCCGATTCTGACTTAGGGCCGCTGTCCGAGTGGAATCGGCCGAACTGGCAGCGTGCACGATTTTGACAATAACTTCCGAATTACAAATCGGATGACCCTTATTCAAATTATTGTGGATAGCGAATTTAATTATCTATATCCTTTTTCTTTTAAGGGCGGCCAGGTTCGACGTCCAACGACCTCGAAAATTATCATGATTCTGACTTAGGGTCGGTGTCCGAGTGGAATTGGCCGAAACTAGCAGCCTGCACGATTTTGACCATAACATCGATTTACAATCGGACGACCAAGATTCAAATTCCCTTGGAAAGCCAATTTAATAATCCATAACATTTATGTTTTAAGGTCAGTGCAATTCGAAGTCCAACGACCTCGAAAACTCGCCCGATTATAACTTAGGGTTGCTGTCCGAGTTGAATAAGCCAAAACTGGCAGCCTGCACAACTTTGACTATAACTTTCGATTTACATATTGGGCGACAATGATTCAAATTCCTTGTGAATGCCATTTAATTATCTCTAACTTTTATGTTTTAAGGTCGGTCCGCTGCGGTGTCCGACGACCCCGAATATTCGCCCAATTCTGACTTAGGGTTGTTGTCCGAGTGGAATCGGCCAAAACTGGCAGCCTGCACGATTTTGAGCGTAACTTTCGATTTGCAATTCGAATTCCTGTGGAAGCCAATTTACTTATCTATACCTTTTATGTTTTAAGTTCGGTCCGATTCGAAGTCTAACGACCTCGACAATTCGCCCGATTCTGAGTTAGGGTCGCTGTCGGAGTGGAATTGGCCGAAACTGGCAGCCTGCACGATTTTGACCATAACCTTCGATTCCCAAATAGGACCACCCTGATTAAATCCCCATGAAAAGCCAATTTAATTATCTATAACTTTTATGTTTTAAAGTCGGCCCAATTCGAAGTCCAACGACCTCTAAAATTCGCCCGATTGTGAGTTAGGGTCGTTGTCCGAGTGGAATCGGCCGAATCTGGCAGCCTGTACGATTTTGACAATAACTTTCGATTTACAAATCGGATGACCCTTATCTAAACTATTGTGGAAAGCCAATTTAATTTTCTATAGCCTTTATGTTTTAAGGCGGCCAGGTTCGACGTCCACAACCTCGAAAATTCGCATGATTCTGACTTAGGGTCGGTGTCCGAGTGGAATTGGCCGAAACTGGCAGCCTGCACGATTCTGACCATAACATCGATTTACAATCGGACGACCAAGATTCCAATTCCCTTGGAAAGCCAATTTAATAATCTATAACTTTTATGTTTAAGGTCAATGCGATTCGAAGTCCAACGACCTCGAAAACTCGCCCGATTCTGACTTAGGGTCGTTGTCCGAGGTTAATAGGCCGAAACTGGCAGCCTGCACAACTATGACTATGACTTTCGATTTACATATTGGGCGACAACGATTCAAATTCCTTGTGAAAGCATTTAATTGTCTCTAACTTTTGTTTTTGTGGTCGGTCCGCTGCGATGTCCGACGACCTCGAATATTCACCCGATTCTGACTTAGGTTGTTGTCCGAGTGGAATCGGCCAAAACGGGTAGCCTGCACGATTTTGACCATAACTTTCGATTTGCAAATTGGACGACCCTAATTCAAATTCCAATGGATAGCCAATTTAATTATCTATACCGTGTATGTTTTAAGGTCGGTCCGATTCGAAGTCCAACGACCTCGACAATTCGCCCGATTCTGACTTAGGGTCGCTGTCTGAGCGAAATTGGCCAAAACTGGCAGCCTGATTCAAATCGGACGACCCTAATTCAAATTACTACGGAAAGCCAATTAAATTATCTATAACTTTTATGTTTTATGGTCGGTCCGATTCGACGTCTGACGACCTCGACAATTCGCCCTATTCTGACTTAGGGTTGCTGTGCCGAGTGGAATTGGCCCGAAAGTGGCAGCCTGCAACGATTTTGACCATAACTTTTGATTTACAAATCGGACGATCCTAATTCAAATTCCTTTAGAAAGACAATTTAATTGTATATAAAGTTTTTATGGTTGGCCTTATTCGAAGTCCAACAACCTCGAAATTCGCCCGATTCTGACTTAGGGTCGCTGCCCGAGAGGAATCGGTCGAAACTGGGCAGCCTGCACGATTTTGACCATAACTTTTGAATTACAAATCGGACGACCCTGATTAAAATACCTGTGGAAAGCCAATTTAATTATATATATCTTTTATGTTTTGAGATCGGCCGATTCGAAGTTCAACAATCTCTAAAATTCGCCGATTCTGACTTAGGGTCGCTGTCCGAGTGGAATTGGACGAAATTGGCAGCCTGCACGATTTGACCATAACTTTCGACTTACAAGTTGGACGACAGTGATTCAAATTCCCATGGAAAGCCAATTAATTGTATATAACTTCTATGTTTTTAAGGTAGGCCCGATTCGAAGGCCAGCGACCTCGAAACTTCACCCAATTCCGACTTAGGGGCGCTGTTCGAGTGGAATCGGACAAAATAGGCAGCGAGGACGCTTTTGACCATAACTTTCGATTCACAAATCGGACGACCCTGATTCAAATTCCCCTGGAAAGCCAATTTAATTTTGAAAATTCGCCCGATTCTGAAGTCCAACAATTTCGAAAATTCGCCCGATTCTGACTTAGGGTTGCTGTCCTAGTGGAATCGGCAGAAACTAGCAGCCTGCACTATTTTGACCATGAAATCGGACGACCCTGATTCAAATTCATATGGAAAGCCAATTTAGTTATCTATAACTTCTATGTTTTGAGAACGGCCCGATTTGAAGTACAACGACCTCAAAAATTCGTTCGATTCTGACTTAGGGTCGTTGTCCTAGTGGAATCATCCGAAACTGGCATCCTGCGCGATTTTGATTATATAACTTGGATTGGTTGATGAAGATTCCCTCTTGAAGCTGCTTAACTTGGAGGCCTAAGAAGAATCTTAGTTCTCCCATCATACTCATTTCGTATTTCTGCTTCGTAGATCTCCAAAGCTCCTGCACATCCTTGCGTCCGTCGAGCAAAAGATGATGTCATCGATGTAAAGCATCGTATCGATCTTCCCTTTGTGAATCAGGAGGAGATGAAAAAATCCGAAAGGACCTCATACTAGGCTCTGGGAGCTTGTTTAAGTCCATAGAGAGCTTTATCGAGTCTGTACACGTTGTCTGGAATTGTTCGCTCACAAAACCTTCAGGCTGAGATACAAAAAAATTCTTCCTTCAGAATTCCGTTGAGGAATGCAGTATTAAGGAATGCAGTTTTAACAACCATCTGGTAGACAATGAAGTTCTTGTGTGTAGAGAAAGCTAAGAAAATCCTGATGGCTTCAATTCCTGCAACTGGAGCATAAGTCTCATCATAATCGATTCCTTCCTGTTGATTGTATCCTTTTGCTACCAGTCTAGCTTTACTCCGGATTACTACTCCTTGCTCGTCCTTTTTTTTCTTAAAAACACATTTAGTACCTATGATAGTTTTCCCAGCCAGTCTAGGCACTAGGTTCCAGAATTCAAACCTTTCAAACTGAATGAATTCCTCCTACATTGCAATTATTTAATCTGGGTCGGCAAGGGCTTCAGCTACTTTGCTAGGCTCCTTTTGACTGAGAAAACAGAAGTAAAGGCTTTCATTTATCATTGACGCTCGAGTAGTTACGCCAGTGGAGGAATCACCAATTATTTGTTAGTTCGGGTGTGCACGGGTCCACTTTCTTGTATGAGGTTATGATGATCCAGCTACGTCGATACCTTCATTGTTTCTTCGCTTTGAATAGCTTGATGTTCTGTAGCTTCTCTAGGTGGGGGTAGTACCGTTTCTCCTGAAGAAATTTCTATTGTGGAATGATGTTCTGTAGGTTCTGTAGTTTGTGGTAGTACTGACTCTCCTGAAGAAATTTCTATTGTCGAATCAGTGGCTGAGGTGTGTCTGCTGCTGAGCTGGAGATGATCTTAGTATCTGCTGGAAGTTCACTGACGTCATCAATGTCGAGATTTTCCAATGTAGGAGGAGAACAATCACTGCTAGGCTGCAGAATCATCATTGCTCGGTGCTGCATAAGTTGCTGGAGCAGTGGGTCGCGATGGTCTTGAAAAGAGATCCTCGAATAAAAGATCGAGTTCCGTATCGCTCAGTGTATTAGTATTTTAAGGCTCGCCCACTGAAGAGGTGCTTGGTCGATCTTTCGTCAATTCTCGTAGTAAGTCCGGGTTCTGGACTTATTTGCGCAGAAGCCACTGGGTCTACTTCACCAAACGTACGTGATGCTTTCCGTGACTGACATTTTCTCTTTGAGGTATACTCGATAGGCTTTGGATGTAGTCGAGTATCCAACTAGTATCCCTTCGAATGGTCAAGTTTACCTCTATCTTCACGATCATTGGCCACGTAACACTTGCATCCGAATACTCGCAGGAATGAGACATTAGGTACTCTTCGATTGATCAATTCGTGGGGCGTTCTATTGAATCTTTTGTGTAGCGAAGCACGATTCTGAGTAAAGCATGCTTTACTCAGTGCTTCGGCCCATAAGAGGTGAGGCAATCCACAATGAATAAGGAGTGTTTGAGTAGCTTCAACGAAGGTCCTGTTCTTGCGTTCAATCACTTCATTTTGCTGGAGTGTTTTCGCTGCTGCGAACTGCTGGGTGATGCCAAGTGATCATAGAAGTCGCTGAGCTTTTCGTTCTTGAATTCAGTCTCAGTTCTGATGATTGGACACTTATTGGTAGAGGTTTTGTGCGGTTCTGATAAACTCAATTATTACACCTGGGGTTTCATCATAGGTTCTAAGAAATTTGGTCCATGTGTATCGCGAGAAATCATCCACAATAACCAACACATATCTCCGCTCATTTTTTGGTCTGAGTGCACATAGGTCCACACAGATCCATGTGAATGAGCTCGAGAGGTTTGGAGGTTGAAGCTATGTGTTTAGTTCGGTGGGATGCTTTCCTTATCTTTCACATTTCACACGTCGAGCGGAGATGCTCTTTGTGATATCTGAATGAGGGAAGTCCTTTGACCAAATTTTCTGATCGCAGTTTGTTGAGGTTTTTGAAATTGAGATGAGAGAGTTGCTGATGCCAAAGATCGCTCTGATGTAGAGAGGCACGGGAGACGTCGGCCAGGCAGTCTTGAGGTCAATGGAGTAGAGATTTGACTTTCTCTGGCCAATGAGTAGTTCTCTTCCATTGTCCTCTGTGACACTACATTTGTTAGTTTTGAAATTAACCTTGTAGCCTTTGTCACAGAAGCGTCCAATGCTGAATAGATTGTATCCCAGTCCTTCTACGTAGGGGACTCCTTGGATGGTTAGTCGGACGTGGATGAGATCTCACGTTCCCAGCATGGGTGCAGATTGATCATTTCCAAAATAGACCTTCCCGAGAAATCCCTCAGTGAAGTTGCTCAACAGCTCTTTGCTTCCAGTCATATGTGAGGAGCAACCTGAATCTAAGTACCACACATGAAGGACCTGCAAAACATATCAAGTAAGCTTAGGTACCCATTTAAAGATGGGCTCTTCTTTGATTGCAGGTGAAGAATCTAACGTATTTGTTGTTAGGTTGAATTTTTGTCAGATTGTTGGAGAGCTGACTTAAGAATCCAAACATGACAATTGCTTATGGGATGTAGTTGGGATTTTGGAATCCAGATTTGTCTTTGACTTAATTTCTTGTTCTGCTTATTTAGAGGTGGTGTATTTCTTTCCCTTAGTTTTGATAGTGTGATTGTTGAGCTTGGGAATGCACCCTTAGAATGAGAGCTATGTAACGTGGAAGCATTCTTGCTGAAAAGATCGTTATGAGGATATGAATATACATCATTCTTTACATAACTATATTTAGATTTATGAGCATAGAATAAGGAAACACGATCTGCGACATTCAAGAAGTCACTTTTCGAAATAATGAACTGAAAACATGAGAAGTAAGGTTTGAGGCTGGTTGCTTCTTCTTATCAGGGACTGTTGCCTTCTTTGCTGAGCCAGATTGAACCTTCTTCGTTTCCTCAGGACTCACGCCTTTGTCTGTGGGTGCGATAAAAAGTGTGAAATAAAGGAGTTTTCCTCATAGTTTGCTTGCGTTTACATGTAGAGGGTTCTGGGACAGGACGGGAGGTGGATATTTTGTAAGCGTCAGGAAAGTTTTCAAGAGTGTAATGCTTCAGAATAGTTTTCTCTTCTTCATGAGCTTTCTTTTCTGATTCGAGAGAGGCTTAACTCGCCTATTTGGCGAATAATCTCTGGAATGTAGATATTTGAATAAATGGGTTTAGCATGTTCATCGGTGCTTTCCTGAATTTCAGGGCCAAAAGGTGACATGTATTATCAGAGAGCATTAGGTTTTCAAGGCTCAACCCAAAGCGTTTAGTGCTGTACAGAGGAAGTACTTCATCTTTTTTGGGTTTGTTGTCATTTGAAAGCCCAATCCTTCGTGGGATCATAGAAGTCTATATCTTTAGGTTGGTTAAGAAAGGTGGTTCGATCAGTTTGACCTCTTTGGTGAGAAGATCTTCTAATTCTTTGACTTTCCTTATATAGTCGAACGCGCTCTTCAGTGATTAGTTCGTATTGAGAAGACACATTTACTCGTTCGTCTTCATAGTCTTTTAAGTCTTACATAGCTCATTGATTGTTTTTCTTCGTCCTCTACCCTTTCTATTAAGGTCTTTACTTTAGATTCAGACAGGGTTTATCTTGAAGAATAGCTAGCTCTTCTTGTCGTTTACCTAGTAACGCGTAATTTTTCTCGAGTTTCTTTGGAGTTCTGAATGATCCTTACAATGCATGGAGAGTTTGTTAATCCCATGTTCTAGTTTAATGATATCATTTATGGATGAGGAGTATACCTCTTAGTTAGATGAAGAGGCATCCGTCCTGTCTGTGCCTATGTCTTGTTCTTCCTCCTCGGAATCATAGTCATTGCTTTTCACCATGAAGGCCACTTCATTCTCCTCTTCTTCAGACATGTCCTCTAGCCATTCCTCTTCCTCACCAAGTACAATTCCAGCCTCCTTGTGTTTGAAATGCTGAAACTTCTTCTTGTAGTATTCGGTGTTTTTCTTCTTAGGCCGGAAGCATTCTGAAGCGAAGTGACCCGGTTTACCACAATTGAAGCACTTCTTTGATACTTCAGCTTTCTTTGTTTTAGCCTCTTCGGGAGCAACAACTTTTGCTTCCCGCCAGAGGTTCGTTATTGTTGAAGCAAGATGATGATTTCTTGGCACTCATCTTATTGACTGTCTTTGAGATCATAGCTAGATTCTTTTTGATTGATTCGAGTTCGTCCTCAGATTCTTGATCTGATTCAGCTTGTCTGATGTGTCAGATTGAAGCGTGAAAAGGAACTTGATGTCTGGAACGCTGGATTTTGATCTTCTCCTTGATGATAGTTAGGAAACGAAGATAACTGTCTCGAAGTTCTCCCCCTCCTTAGCTTTGAAAGAATCATAGGCAGTGAGGGTGCTCGGTTTCGTAGACAGGTTGCTAACTTCTGTCCCGACTATCATATTGCATGCTTCATCCTTCCTTTGCAGTGACCATTGCGTCGACTTGCTTGTAGACATCATTTGCTAGAGCCTGAAGTATGTAGTTTGAAGCAAGCTTGTCCGCTCTGGCTCGTGCTCTCTCGACGTCATTGTATCGACTAGGGTCCTTATGAGTTATCCTCTCTGGAATGGGAGGAACCGCATCGGGTTGAGCAGGACTGATAAATTGAGCGTGCCCCTCAAAAATAGAGGAAAGCATGTTGTTAGCGAGGTCTACATCCTTGATTTCTATGAAGTTGATGAAAACTTGTTTGCATATGCCGTACTCTCCCCATCTTAGCAGTGGTGCACGGTTGTCAAATTCAATAGCGAGACCGTCCATGTTTTGTTTGGTAATGATCGTTAACGCTAAATAGATCTGCGAAATGTAGTTACGAATAAAAAATTAGTCAAGTTTGAAGAATCTTAAGTGTTGAGTCAAGATACTTAATGTATTCTGTCGTATGTTATAATCGGATGATTTTTGCCTAAGGCTTGAGGATCGGGCGATTTGAGTTGTAAGAGATCAAAATTTCGTGTGTCGTCAAAATTTGGTCGACTCAATTTTTAGTGTTGCCAGTCGATCGATTCTAATACTATAGAAGTAAGTTCGGGTTATTTTGTCATAAGTGCTGAGAATCGGGCGATTAAGGTTCTAGGATGTCAAAATCGGGCGATAAAAATTCAATTTCAGAGTGCTATAATCGGGCGACACTGTGAATCGGGCGACAGAGATCCTAAAGGCTTGAATAGGGCGACAGAGTCCGAAGAAGTTTGGTTTCAGGTGATTTTAATTCGGAGTGTCGTGAACCGGGGGATAGATATGATCGATTTTTAGTTCGGAGATTTTGGTCCAAATTGGAAGCGTTTCGATTGACTAAAATTGGGTATTGTAGCCTATCAGGCGATGGAGCGTCGGGCGATAGAGTTAAATGGACTGAAAATCGCCGAGAATTTGATTGGCGAAACCAAAGATCGGTTATTGTAGCCTTTTGGGCAATTCGAGCGTCGGGCGATAGAGTTAAATGTACTGAAAGTCGCCGAGAATTTAATCGGGCGAAACTCCGCACAGTGAGTTCTCGTTCGGCCAAAACCTTCAAATTTTTTAGTACTTCTATATGTCTACCCGAAAGTGATGAACATACATAGAAAAACCAGATTTTCAGGCTCGTTTTTTATCAAATCCTACTCAAACTTGACGAAAATCGACGTGAAGACAAAATAGTACTCATAGTTAGTTTTCTAATGTCTTAAGGGAAAGAAATCAGTGAAAACGATTTGAAACACCCAAAAATAGAGAAGAAAAATCGAAAATGAGTTTTCAATTCCTCAAATCACGTCGGAATCGAGCGAAACTGGATTCAAATCGAAGATAGTGATCCATGTTAGGCTCTGATACCACTTGATGGTCCTTCTATTACCGAACAAGGATCAAGAGATAGGTTAATATGCTTAATACGAGAAGAACACCTTGAGTGTGTGTGACTGTATGTTTTTCTAAGGAAAAGTACAAGGTGGCTTACTTTTGGAATTCTTTTGATAAACCCTAATTGCGGTAAATATGGGCTTTATATACCACAAGTAGTTGGTATATTAAAGCCCAGTCACCTAACTTCCACTTAATTACACAAGTTCCACCAAACTACTACAACCCTTAAAAAACAAAATAAGGCTAAGGCTTAATTACATTGAGGACACTATAATAAATTCCTAACATTATTAAAGCAAAAGAAAATCAGGTAAATTACCTTAAACATTAAATTAGTATACTTACAATAGAGGATAAACTTTAGAATCCTAATTGCAAGAAAACATAATGAATTTACATTGCAAATATGTAACGATCTTCCTAACGCTTTTGGAATAGGAAAAAATATTGTTACTTTACCCTATGAAGAAGAATTTAGTGAGAAAAATATTCCCACTAAAGCTCGTCCCTGTCAAGTGAATTCAGAGTTATTACAATTATGTAAAAGGAAATAGCTTCTCTTTTACAGAAAGGTTTAATAAAACCTTCGAAATCACCTTGGTCGTGCACTGCATTTTATGTTAACAATCATGCCGATAAGGAAAGGGGAGCACCCAAGTTAGTTATTAATTATAAACCTTCAAATAAAGTTTTGAAATGGATTATGTATCCTGTTCCAAATAAAAATATCTTTTAGATCGATTATTTAATGCCATTATATTTTCCAAAATTGATTTAAATCAGGTTTCTGGCAGATTCAAGTTGCCGAAAAAGGATAGATAAAAAGAAATGCTTTTACAGTCCCAATTGGACAATTGAGTGGAAAATAATGCCTTTTGGTTTAAAAAGTGCTCTTTCTGAATTTCAAAATATTACGAACGATATTTTTATTCCTAATAGTAATTTTATTATTGTTTATATTGATGATATTTTAATTTTTCTAAAGATATCGAAACTCATTTTTAAATATCTTGAAAATTTTAAGAAAATTATTATTCAAAATGGATTGGTTATATCAAGTCCAAAAATGGTTTTATTTCAAGTCCGATTTTTGGGTCATACAATTGAAAAAGGAATGTTAATCCTATTAATAGAACTATTGAACTTGCTTCTGAATTTCCAGATCCAATTCTTGATAAAACTCAGCTTCAAGGATTTTTAGAGAGTCTTAATTACATTTCTCCTTACTATAAAATCTTGCAATTGATACATCTATTTTGTACGATATGTTAAAAAAGATACCTTGGCAGTGGACAAATAGTCACACTGAAGCTATTAGAAAAATTAAGAATAAATTTACGCATTTGCCATGTCTTATGCTTGCTAACTCTAGTTGGCAGAAAATTATAGAGACTAATGCGTCTGATTTAGGTTTTGGAGGAATTTTAAAGCAAGTTTCTCCAGAAGATAAGAAATAATATTTAGTTAGATTCCATTCGGGGAAATGGAATAATGCTCAAAAGAATTCCGCAACTATATCTAGAGACGTAATTGCTATTGTTAAGTGCGTTATTAAATTTCAAGATGATTTATATAATTAGAAGTTTGGAGAAAAACTGATTGTCAAGCTGCAAAATTCATGTTTCATAAAGATCACGTCTCTAAACAAATGTTTGCGAGATGGCAGGCTCAATTAGCTCCATTTGATTTTGAAATTATTTATAAGAAAGGACGTGATAATAGTCTTCCTGATTATCTAACTCGTGAATATCTTTCATGAATTGCAGATATGTCCCAATATGGGAGAAATTCCCCTTTAATAGAGGTGGAAGAGGTGGCAAGAACGTTATTGCTCCAATGGGCAATAAAAAACTGGTTAACGAAATTTATCAGTCTCCTCAAGTAATACTTTGAGCAGCGAAGACCAACAAATTTAAAAGAATTTCTTGAATTCAAGAAGCAGAAATCTAAGTCTTCTAATGAAGGAACTTCTAACAGTAAAGTTAAGATGATGTTGACTATGAGAAAATTCCTCATACAAAGGTAATAGTACTCGAAATTTAAAATAGTCTGATGAACCTTGGACTTTAATGTCGAGGTATTTAGGCAGAGCATTATACGCTGCCACGTTTTATAAAAATCGTGACAATTATGAAAATATTCTTAAATCCACAGGAACGTGTGGTTTTGACATTTCACTGCGGGAAATTCCCAAAATGCTTTGAAAAGAGGTTATACCTTTAGCAAAATATTTTCAAGCAAATTATCTCGCCTGAAAAAATGGGCTATCCACCCATTAAAGGATAACGAATATTTTCATCCCGAGTCAATTTTGACTAAATTTTAGTTATTATGATTATATTGACGCTTTTTATAAAGTGTTTTTATACCAGAATGAAAATAAGAAACATTCTCGATTGATAAAAATTTGTGCGGATGTTTATAAGCCCGAAATTCCTAACTGTTTTTATCAATGGTGGCTTTCTTATGGAGCTTCAGTTGAAATTCTTAAAGAACCCTTTTTGGATTATATCAAGAATGGGTTAAAATTTCTCCAAATCTTATAGAAGCGAAGCATAAGAGAATGTATTGAAGGAATGGCTTCTTTAGACTTTTATATCGAATTTAGTATTCCTTGGGTTTGGAGATGGACTCCAGAAGTGGGTTATACCCAAAAAATATCTAATGTCTTAAACAAATTTTTTATATAAAATTTTGGAAACAGATGATTCGAAAAATGCTACTGGCGAATATGAAAGTCAACAGACCATTGATAAAATTGAGAGAAAATTCTCAATACAAAGAGATGATTAATAACATCAACAAATGGAACCTCGGAGCCCTTTCGAAATAATTTCCGGAAGGATAAATATTCAGAAAGGAAAAATGAAGACAGAAGAAATTGTTCAGGCTTACTTTGATATCATTAAAAAGGATATCGCCAAAAATCTTGGCGTTGATGCCTCAGTTGATTTCTCAATGGAGACTTTGTCAAAAGGCGATGATTTTGTCTTAGTGGAGAAGGACAAGAACCGGAATATCCGGAGGATATTTTGGTTGATGACGCAATCAATATCGTCAAAGAGGCAGTACTTAAAAGTCCAAGAAAAGGATAGGAGATGATTGCCCACATTGTCCACTTACGAAAGAAAGAAGATACTGCAATAAAGTGAAGATTATTACGAAGACTTTCAAGCTAAAATTGAATACTTTAATAAAGCGACAAAACATTATTGTTTATCCTTTAAAGAGGAACGACCAACATTTCAAGAAGGTGGAGCCAGCTCATAAAGCAAGAACAAGAGTCGAAGAAATTCTTTGGCAAATTATTGATGTTTACTATGTACTTTTCTTTGTTTTCTTGGACTTTAAATATGGTGTTATTCCAGATTATCCAAGAACACTTCAATAGATTAATCCTTCGATTGATATGAGTAGTAAGTTTGGAGGCTTAAGCTTATTGAATACGTGAGATTTAGAATCAGAAACTTAATTAATGATGGTTAGAGTTTAAGCTTACATACCTTGGAAAGGTATTAAGCCCATTGGGCCCCTAACAAGCCCATTACAATTACAACCCAATCTAACTAATGTAAAGCAAATAAAACACATCGTAAGTAAGTAACAAGACTTAGAATAACATTTTGGACACTTCTTAAATATTCCTAACATTCTCCCCCTAAGTGTCCATATTACAACTAAGCCTATTATCTAAGTCTTCCCTTATTCTTTTTCTTCGAGCGATGAGGAGGCGGAGGTCCTCTGTGAGCTAAGTATGTCATCCTGAATCCTAAAGCATGCTCAAACTGTCTGATGTCGTTCTTGAGAACAATTCGATCTAGAATGGTTTGGATAAAATTATCCATAACAGATTTCTCTGGTTGTTCTGTGCCTTCGAGTATTGCATCGTCAGGAATCGTCTCTTGTCTTATCCTAAGTTGTTTTAGGATTATCTGCATTGTTCCATCAGAGAATTTGGCTGCTTCTGATAATAAGAATACCTGCATCTGATTCTTCGTTCGTTGTAGATATGCGATCGCAGGTTGTGGCTCAAGGAAGATGTAGCCTTCACCGAAGTGATCAAGATCCTTGTACTTGTTATCAGGCTGTGTCAAGTTAACTTTACTCATATTGCTTTCCAAGGCCATTTCGAAGTCATGAGAAGCGTAGAATTTGATCTGCCTCATCATGCATTCTTTGATAGCTCTGTATCCTTCTTGCTTTTCTCGAGTATCGAGGATGAATTTGTTGCGATACAGTTGTACAGCTTGTTCAGTTCGCCCAACGGAAAGAAGGCAGATCGGCTCCTGTAAACCTATCTACAGACCTGTCGTACCTCTCAATCACATAGACAGGGCCTATATATCTTCCCATCCCGCACTCTACATTTTGAATATCACAGATGGCCTTTTGAGCTCTGAGATACTTCTTGTATTGCTCTGCAGTCATTCCACTTCTTCCTGAGTTTTCCCGGAGCATGATCTGATGGCGAAGACCCTTGGACGTTTCTCTCAACTGCCCAAGACCTCGAAGATCTAGTTCGTTGATTCCTTTTATTTCTTCCTCCTTCTTCCAGATCCTTGGATAGTAGTCTTCAAGGAAAGGTGCTTTGATCTTCGCATATCTCCAACGAGTCTCTATGAACTCATAACCCGGCTTTGGTCTCTCCGGCACTTGATGTTGAAGGAGGTCTGGAGGTTCTGGTAGGTCTGCTTCAGGTTCTCTCCTTGATCCTCTTCTGCTCGTTCGATGAAACAAAAGTCTGATGCCGCCGCTTTCAAGAAATTTCTGACGCTTGCAATCCTCAGGCGGGACTCTTCTTCTCTCTTCTCGTTAGCCACTCCTCTTCTAAAATGTATTTGTCGATATATACCTGAGGATCTTTGGGACGAGGGTTTGTAGTTGTTTGGACTGGTTGGGTGGAGATCCTCGAGGGAACAGACTCTACTTCACCGAGGGAAGTTGTCTGGTTCGGGCCTGGCGTAGCTTGTCTACCTTTGGAGGACCTTGCTGGTGGATTGGATGATGGGGAAGTTCCGCCTCCGTGAGTTAGAACTCTGCGTCCTCTTCCTCATCCGCCGCAAAAGACAGGAGATTTGATTCTTGGCCTCTTGTTCTCCCCCTCAGACAATCCTGGTCGTCAGGATCGTCATGACGACGCTTCCTGACGGCAGGTATCCTGTGGAGGAATGGGTCCACCTTTGAGCAGCTTCCGGTAAAGGTCTTCTTCTTCGTAGTTGCACTGAGAGTCGAGTTCTAGAAGACGCGCAATACCAATGTCGAAGAGCTCGATTAATGGCATGGTGTATGCTTCGGGTTGGCGTGTCTGTCGCTATGGTAGGAAGAGAATGCGAGGTTGTGACGACGGTTGTTCTACCAAGGGGTCTTTGCCTTTGTCAGTTGAAGTGGAATGGATGGCATCCCTAATGAGTCCTTGAACCCGTGGTAAAGTGACGGTTTCGAAGAACTCGAACAATCGGTTTTCCAGGTAGGCCGTCGTCACAGATTGAGGAGTTGCTGGAGTCGCTCTGGCGCCACTAGGGCTAGCCGTTATCACACGTTCAGAACAAGGTTCTGCACGGTGGCCCTTGTCAACCGAAGTCGGGTGAAATTCAGTATCCTTGGGTCTTTTGACCTCTCCTTGCAACACTGGTGCTCGGGTCGTTCCGACCACATCTAGGAGATGGGGTTAAATGGAGCTTTCACCGGGGCCATTACCCGTTAGCACCCGTCCAGAACTGAGTTCTGTGCGGTGGCTCGGGAGCTGCTGCTATCATCCACATCCGAGAGGCTTCCATCCAATCCTCGAAGAGCTTCAATTTGCTCTTCTATGGGCGTTGAGGCCTGTTCGACGGGCTGTGGCTCGGGCTGTGTCGTGGAAATGGTGATATCTGCTAGTGGAGTGGACACAGAAGCCGAGGTGATAGTTGGTGGATTTTGAGACACTTGCCTGTTGGAAGGCAAGCGAATGGTCAGGTTCGAGGTGTGTTTGCGCCATTGGGCCGAGTTCGGCGTCTTCTATCCTAAGGGTGACCCGGCTTTTTCTGACTGGGTTAAATCGGTCATAGTTGACTCGGGAACGACTATTTACGGTTGTTCGAGCTGTTCAGCTTGTGTCGTTCCTCGTGCGGTTGGTCAGGATGGTTTGTTCGGAAGGTTGTTGTGGTTGTTGAGGTGGTATTTGTTGTTATGGATGTTCCTGAGGTGTGGTTTCGATATATGTGGTTGCTCTCTGTTCGATGGTTTCTCTCTCACTCTCACTAACCCTTGGGTTAGTGTAGGACCCGAGTCCCCACAAACTAGGTCTGCCAATAAATTTTGTATATGAATTTGGTGATTACGTGCTAATTAGCGTATATGTTGTATACTTATGTGGTCTTGCGAATTTCCTTATTATGTGCTACGTGAATGTTGTGCAAATACATGATAATGACATGTGCTCATGATGACCCTTAATTCAAGAAGGGAAATTTTTGAAATGATAGTTAAGGAAATGACTAATAATAATTAAAGGAGAATTTGCTAGAATTTTATTTTGGGCTAGAAATTATCGAATTGGCCCAAATCCATAAGAAAGATTCAAATGGGAGATAAAACTCCTTGAATTAAGGAAAACCCACGCCTAAACCATGACCCTCAACCTTATGTAAAGAAAATATCTAAACTAAAGATTTTAACACTTCCTAACCTCACTTAAGAAAAACTAACGAAAAGCAAAGCAAAGGAAAGGAGAAGAGCTGAGAGATAGTCGAACCAAGGACCTCCTCAACTAGCTTAGGATTTCCAATTTGTAAGTGAAATACCATCCCTAAGCCTTTTAGTTTCGTACCCTAGGTATGGTTGGATGTATTTATGACATTAAAAGCGAAGTAGTTGAAGAAGGGCACGAAAACCCTAAGTTTGGAACATAGATTTGTATCTAGGTTGTTACTTGGGCGAAGCATGATAAATAGTTTAATGTGTGACTCATGGAGCTATGATGTTAATTCTAAGTAGGAATCATACAATTTTAGTAGTAGAAAGGTATAAGATGCAGAAGCTTCGACTGAATAATTGGGAAGAAAGCAGTTTCGACTAGATGAATGTTAAGGTTTCGATCGAAAGTGGGCAACGAATTTGAGTCTCAATTGAATGCGATTAACCAAAGGACTTCGATCGAAAAGAGGAAATTAATTTTAGGGTTTGGGTGACACTTGGGTAGAATTAAGTTTCGATCAAAATCGAATTGCAAGATAGTAAGTTTAATAAGTCACGAGTTTCGACTGAAACTCATTTTAAGGCATGAGCATCGATCGAAGCTCATATCAAATCCATGCCATCGATCGAAAATAGTTAATCACTTTGCATGGTTTCGATCGAAACCTAAGATGCCGCCATGCACACGTCATCACACGGCGAAACTCGCATGGTTTCGACCGAAAGTGACGTTTTCCCATGCCAAGTATCGAGCGAAACCCATCTCACAAATACACTTCATTGATCGAAAGTGAGAAAAATTGAGTGAATTCCCATGTTTCGACCGTAACTAACCCTAATAAGCTAACATTGATCGAAACCTCATCTCATACCACATTTAATCGATCGAAAGTGGTTAATTGCATCGCTTAGTATCGATCGAAACGGCGAAACCCACCCGAAACTCCATCCTATCGATCGAAAGTCACCCTCACCTCCGCATAGTATCGAGCGAAACCCATGCAAATTAGGAACTGAATTGGTCGAATGTGGTTATTCCCATGCATGGTTTCGATCGACACCAGGATTTAATGAACTTTAATTGGACAAATCGAATTGAGCGAAACATTTCAAATTAAACGACTTTCGCCGAGCATAGTATCTTAGGAAATCCAATACTTTAACTTAGAATTGTTTTGGAGTTAGCAACTTTGATGAAATTGAATAAATGAAAGTTTCGATCGAAACCTAACCCTAAAATTAACACCACTTTCGCTGAGACACCGAAGTTACAATAGCACAGAAACCAAGTGACTTAGGAAGATTAAATAGGACGAATTGAATGGCCTAAGGTCTAGGAAATTATTCTAAGTCTAATTACCTTGTACAAATAATATTAATTATTTCGATAATTAACTAAGGAAAACAAAGTACTAATACCTAACAATTTTATTGGTAAGGTCGAACGTTAGGAACGAACGAGGACGTACGCTAAATAAGCTTGGACGATAGGTAAGTAGAAATTCAACTACGACACGTAACTTGCCTGCGTCTGATTCCGTGATTACGTGCTTATGTGACCTTATGTGAAACATGTATGTTATGACGTAATTATCTATATGCATGATAGAATGATATGCATATTACTTTGAGCATGGCATGAGCATTTGCACGCATATATAGTACGTAAGAGGCAAGGTACGAGCGTGTGTAAGATCGCCTGCGTGCGATGTATACTCGCCGATGTTGGCGATTGTGTCGACTCAATTAAGAGTCACGGCTCTCCTATGCGACCATGGCGAATGAGGCCGAATTGCCTGTATAAGAGTCAGGGGAACACCCCGTATGCGGGAGATGCAACCTGGAGGATGCGACCTGAGGCATGCACTATCCAGAGGGAACCTCTGAGGTTAGTGACCTCGGTGTTGGCTACCAGTGAGAAGCGTCGTGTGGAGGCCACACTGAGTAAGGAAAGATTCATTCGGGTGACATTCTAGTGTGCGAACCTCCACCTATGTAAGAACCCCGCGTGGGTTAGAGCTCTATGAGATGGCGCATAGTGGGATAGAAAGCCGAGGGCCCATGTGAAGTACAAGTCTAAGAAAAAGAATATGAGCGATAGTAAGCGACAGCGTGGATTGTCGATCGTTAGGTCACGTGCATACATGCATAATCTCTGCTTACTGAGCCGTGGTGGCTCATTTTTTACGTTACGTGTTGTAGGCACTGGCGATCACAGTACGTGATCTATTATAGGTACAAGGCCAATCTTTTGAAGCTATCCGGCAGCTTTTGGGGTGGAACTGTGTGTATGGATGACGACCTGTGAAGGCCGGGAGCATAGAAGTTTTTGATGTGCACATACACATGCATGTTTTATGTGAATGTGAAAATGATGAAGTGTAGAAAATAATTTTGACTTGTATGTATGACACATTGGTTTTAAAATGAAAAATTGTATCCGCATTTTTATGCTTTTGCACTATATCACACCGATAGGCACTTAGGACTACGACTAAATACGAGGTCGGGACGACGGGTCCTGACAGAGTGGTATCAGAGCTTCGCTCACAGTCCTGCAGACTATCCATACACACACACACCAAAAGCACGGAAGCGGCCTTGCTCGTGAGTATTACGTATGTGAATTCCTTGAATGGTATGATTTATTGGCCTTAGGAATTATCAGGATAGGTTGAAAAAAAAAGAATGGTGAGACTTAGGGGTGAGGGCAGTAGGGGGACAGACCAAGGTAGGGACACTACTAACCTACCGATAGTCGGGATGCTACGATCCGGCAACTTACGGAGTTGGTACAACAGCAGTCGGCCCAAATCCAGCAGCTGATCCAACAGCAAAATGCTGGGGGACAATCAGCTAGCAGACCTCCCCCGACTGGACGAATTGAGATGATCGGGGAGAGGTTTCGAAGTTAAACCCCCCGTCGTTTGAAGATGCTGAAGACCCTACCTCGGAGAGGACTGGCTAAGGACTCTGGACAATATGTTCCAGCATAGCCGCACCCCTGAGGCGGAGAAAGTTATGTCCGCTGCTTACCTTCTGAGGGGGAGCGCAGGACACTGGTGGGATACCATCTCAGCCATCGGAAATCCAATGACGATGAGCTGGGATCGGTTTAAGGAGTTATTTCGAGGGAAGTACTACACCGCCCCCGTCAGAGCCCAGAGGATGAACGAATTCATCAATTTCCGCCAAGGGGCAATGACAGTGGCGGAGTACATCAAGAAGTTCGAGCAGCTTTCAAGGTTCGCCGCTCACATGGTGAGCACGGATGCGCTCAAGATCGAGCGATTCATGGAAGGACTGAAGCCAGAGCTGTACAGAGTCGTGAGTATGGCGGGATTACAAGGAGCCACGTACGCGCAAGTGGCGGAAAGGGCACTAGTGGCGGAGCAAGCCGAGGCAAGAATTGCTCGTGCCCAGGAAGCGAAGCGCAAATTTATACAAGGGCCACAAGGAAGTGGAGGCAACCAAAAGCGACAGTTCGTCGCCAAGGGTGGGAAGCCAAACTTCCAGAACCGACCATGACCACCCCAACAATTTACCCAAACCAGGGTAGACCTCAGAACCGACAAAGGCACACGGGAGTCTGCAACCCCTAGAATGCTACCTGTTTCAAATGTGGCAAGACGGGCCACTACCTAAGGGCATGCCCAGAAAATGGATCAGGGAGCCAGGCTGGGAACCAGGCAGCACCACCAAGGGTACCGGCCCGGGTTATACTCTCACGTCCGAGGAAGCGAAAAACAACCCGGCTGCGGTAACAGGTACCCTCCTCATTCACCAAAACCCCACATGTATCCTAGTTGACTCGGGAGCGACAACTCGTTCGCATCTACTAAGTACGTCGCGAGAGTAGGAGTCACGCCTTATAGAGCTGAGTGCGAGTATAGCGTAACAGTTCCAAACGGGGATCTCACCCAAACTAACCACATACTACGGGATTGCCCAGTAGTGATCGGGGAGAAGGAGCTACCAATAGACCTCATAATAATTCCTATGAATGATTATGTAGTGATTCTCGGAATGGATTGGCTACGAAGTACGGAGCCGTCATAGACTGCCACCGCAAGATAGTCACGCTCAATATGGATGGGAGTGAACCCCTTAAGTTCGTAGGAACTAGCAAGGGGACTATGATCTCTAGGATATCAGCGTTAAAAGCCCAACGGCTGATCAAATCAGGGTGCGAAGCATATCTAGTGTTCGCTATCAAATCGGAAGAGAACGCCTCACCGAAATTCAAGGAAGTGCGGTAGTTAAGGACTTCCCCGATGTATTTCCCGAGGAATTGCCGGGACTAGCGCCCGATAGGAAAATAGAATTCGCTATAGATCTGGTACCTGGAGCGGCACCAGTATCTAAGACCCCATATCGGCTAGCACCATCGGAGATGAAGGCGTTAAAGGATCAACTCGACGAACTTATGCAGAAAGGGTTCATACAGCCGAGTTTTTCCCCTTGGGGAGCGCCAGTGCTATTCGTAAAGAAGAAGGATGGGTCCATGTGATTATGCATCGACTACCGAGAGTTGAACAAGCTAACGATCAAGAACAAGTACCCACTCCCTAGGATAGACGATCTGTTCGATCAACTACAAGGCGCGACGGTTTTCTCCAAGATCGACCTAAGATCGGGCTACCATCAGTTGAGAATCCGAAAGGAAGATATCCCAAAGACGGCCTTTATCACCCGTTATGGCCACTACGAGTTTTTGGTGATGCCATTCGGGTTGACTAACGCGCCAGCAACCTTTATGGACTTAATGAACCGGGTGTTCAAGCCATACATAGATAGGCTTGTCATCGTCTTCATTGATGACATCCTAATCTATTCAAGGACGAAGGAGGAACATAAAAAACACATGGGGATAGTTCTGGGTATACTACGGGAGAAGCAACAGTACGCCAAGTTCAAGAAGTTCGAGTTTTGGCTCGACCAAGTCGCCTTCTTGGGGCATATAGTATCCGGAGCAGGAATTCCGTAGACCCGAACAAGATAGAAGCTATCAGTAACTGGCCTCGACGACAAACGTGACGAAAGTACGAAGTTTCCTCGGTCTGGCAGGATACTATAGGAAGTTCATAAGGGACTTCTCGAAAATAGCGTCGACACTAACGAGGTTGACCAGGAAGAATACGCCGTTTCAGTGGACCACCGAATGCGAGCGGAGCTTCCAAGAGCTGAAGGAACGGCTTACGACGGCCCAGTTCTCACAATACCCTCGGGAACTGGAGGGTTTACCGTTTACAGTGATGCGTCGAAGAACGGGTTAGGGTGCGTGCTAGTACAGCACGGGAACGTAGTAGCATACGCTTCACGCCAACTAAAGGAGTACGTGAAGAACTACCTGACGCATGACTTAGAGTTGCGGCAGTGGTCTTTCCTCTAAAATCTGGAGGCATTACCTCTATGGAGAGCGGTGCGAGATATACACGGACCACAAGAGCCTCAAGTATTTCTTACACAAAAGGAGCTGAACATGAGGCAAATGAGGTGGTTAGAGTTAGTCAAGGACTACGACTGTGTAATCAACTACCACCCAGGCAAGGTGAATGTAGTAGCCGATGCCTTAAGTCGAAAAGCAGTGAGTGCAGAACTGCAACTACTGGAAGTAGAAGTCGTACGATTAGGCGAAGTTGAGGCGCAGCTAGCAGCTTTAACCTTACAACCAACGCTGCTAGAGCGAATTAAGACGGCGCAAGTAGTAGATGAACTTTATAGGAAAATCAAGGAAGCACAGCCGGAACAACCGACAGGGGACTTCCTGATACGGGAAGATGGACGACTGTACTTCAAGGACCGGGTGTACGTACCAGACGACGCCGAACTACGAAGGATGATAATGGCAGAAGCACATACCACGGCATACTCTGTTAACCCAGGTGCCACGAAGTGTACAGACCTACGGAAGAACTATTGGTGGCCGGGCATGAAGAAGGATAAAGCGACATACGTAAGTCAATGGCTGACATGTCAGCAGATCAAGGCAGAGCATCAAAGGCCGGCAGGGATGCTGCGACGCTACCTATCCCAGAGTGGAAATGGGATAACATTTCCATGGATTTCGTAGTAGGATTGCCGAAGAACGCGAAAGGGCATGACGCAATTTGGGTTATCGTTGATCGGCTAACCAAGTCTGCCCATTTCCTACCAATTAGCATGCCCTTTTCCATGGAATGATACGCGGAGCTTTACATTCAGGAGATAGTGCGATTGCACGACGTTCCAGCATCAATAGTCTCGGATCGCGACTCCAGATTTCTATCAAAATTCTGGACGAGCTTGCAAAAGGCGATGGGAACGAAGCTATCTTTCAGTATCGCCTATCATCCGCAAACGGACGGTCAATCCGAGCGGACGATACAGACGTTGGAAGACATGCTGCGAGCATGCGTACTCGATTTCAAAGGAAATTGGAGTAAGTACCTCCCACTAATCGAGTTCTCGTACAATAACAGCTACCATGTTACTATTGTGATGGCACCGTACGAAGCGCTATACGGGCGTAGGTGCAGATCCCCAGTACATTGGGACGAGGTTTGAGAACGGGCAATGTTAGGCCCTGACATAGTACGAGAAATGATGGAGGCTATTACTACAATAAGGAAAGGATGCGAACGGCACAAAGCCGAAAGAAAAGCTACGCAGACCGAAGACGTCGACCACTGGAATTCGAAGAAGAGGATATGGTGTTCGTAAAAGTATCGCCAATGAAGGGTGGTGAAAAGATTCGGGAAGAAAGGGAAGCTAAGCCCCAGGTACATTGGTCCCTTTCGAATAGTAAAAAGGGTTGGTGAGGTAGCCTATCAACTAGAGCTGCCCGCATCATTATCACAAGCATATGACGTATTCGACGTCTCGACACTGCGGAAGTACATAGACGACCCAAATCACGTTCTAGGAAATGAGTCCTTACATCAACAATTGAAACCGGATCTGAGTTACGAAGAGATTCTGGTGGAGATATTGATGTACGAGACCAAGAGACTCACGAATAAAGACATTCCTTTAGCGAAAGTGTTGTGGCGGAACCAATCTACAGAAGAAGCCACATGGGAACGGGAGGACGAAATGAGGACTCGTTACCCCGAGTTGTTCCACACGGGTTGATTTTGGGGGCAAAATCCTCCTTAAGGGGTGGAGGATGTAGGACCTGAGTCCCCGCAAACTAGGTTGGCCAATAAATTTTGTATATGAATTTGGTGATTACGTGCTAATTAGCGTATATGTTGTATACTTATGTGATCTTACGAATTTCGTTATAATGTGCTAATCCTAATAAGCTAACATTGATCGAAACCTCATCTCATACCACATTTAATCGATCGAAAGTGGTTTATTGCATCGCTTAGTATCGATCGAAATGGGATGATGCCATGCTGACATCAGAGCACGGCGAAACCCACCCGAAACTCCATCCTATCGATCGAAAGTCATCCTCACCTCCGCATAGTATCGAGCGAACCCATGGAAATTAGAAACTGAATTGGTCGAATGTGGTTATTCCCATGCATGGTTTCGATCGACACTAGGATTTAAGGAACTTCAATTGGACAAATCGGATTGAGCGAAACCTTTCAAATTAAACGACTTTCGCCAAGCATAGTATGTTAGGAAATCCAATACTATAGCTTAGAATTGTTTTGGACTTAGCAACTTTGATGAAATTGAATAAATGAAAGTTTCGATCGAAACCTAACCCTAAAATTAACACCACTTCCGCCGAGACACCTAAGTTAGAATAATCAATTCTAACCTAACTTAGCATAGAAACCAAGTGACTTAGGAAGATTAAATAGGACGAATTGAATGGCCTAAGGTCTAGGAAATTATTCTAAGTCTAATTACCTTGTACGAATATATTAATTATTTCGATAATTAACTAAGGAAAACAAAGTACTAATACCTAACAATTTTATTGATAAGGTCGAACGTTAGGAACGAACGAGGACGTACGCTAAATAAGCTTGGACGATAGGTAAGTAGAAATTCAACTACGACACGTAACTTGCCTGCGTCTGATTCCGTGATTACGTGCTTATGTGACCTTATGTGTAACATGTATGTTATGACGCAATTACTTATATGCATGATAGAATGATCTGCATATTACTTTGAGCATGGCATGAGCATTTGCACGCATATGTAGTACGTAAAGGGCAAGGTACGAGCGTGCATAAGATCGCCAGCGTCCGATGTATACTCGCCGATGTTGGTGTAGGACCCCGGTCCCTAAATATTAGGACGGCCAATAAATTACGTCTATGACTTATGTGCTGTTGTGTTAATTACGTATGGGCTACATGCTTTTGTGATGTTATGATTTTATGCACGCAAAATGTTACGAGAATTTTGTGCAATTACGTGTTGATGAATACGTACTATGACGATCCCTAAATTATGTAAGGGATTTTAGGCACTAATGAGGAAGGAAGAAGATTTAATGACAATTATATGGGAATTGGGCTAGGGAGAAACTTTGGACCATGAAGTTAATAAACTAGGAATTTCCAAATGGGCTAAAAATGGAACTAGGCCCAATCCATAAAAGAAATATCAACTTTGGGACAAAGCTTCCTCAAAACAAGGAGATCCCACGCCACCCTTGTCTCCTCCAAGATAACCATGAATAAAATAACCAAATCCAACAACTCAAAAACTCGACAAATCCAAAAGAAAACCACGAAGCAAAGACGAAAGGAAAGAAAGAGAAGGAGAAGAAGCCGAGCCAAGTTTGGACCAAGAAGCTCGAGAATTCGAAGTTAGTAAGTGGAATACCCTCCCTAAGCTTTTAATTTCGTACTATAGGAGTAGATGAAGAGTATTAATGGCGATTAAATGCAAATGGTAGGAGAAAGCCACGGGAAACCCTAAATACCGATTCTAGGCTCGAACTAAGGTTTAGGTAGGTGCAAAATGTGAAGTTAAGTAGCTTAGTATGTGCTTTAGAACCTTGAATGCTAGAAAGAACGAGCTACGAAGCGAGTTAGGAGAGAAGAACGATGAAAATCGAAGAAGATGATGATAAATGTCGAATTAGATGTCGACATAACATACCGACATTTTATAGATGTCGAGAGTCATGTTAGGTCTTGTCGACATTTTTCCCCAAAATGCCGAAGTGTTAGAGTACAATGTCGAACTGTTAGGAAAATGTCGAAACATATGATAAATGTCGAGGTTCACGTAAAATGCATGCCGACATTTTCTAATCCAAATGTCGAATATAATGTCGAAACATAATGTCGAATATTATATGAAGTGTCGACATAACATACATATCGACATTTTATAAATGTCGAGACCCGCGCGAGTTCATGTCGACGTTTCTAACCATAAATGTCGAGTCATGTTGAGCTATATCGACATTTACCCCAAAATGTCGAATTGAAATACTAGATAAAATGTCGATATCTCATGTTCCAAATTAACAAAATAAAATGTCGAATGAAACTGAACATAAATGTCGAGACCTCATAACTGGATAAATGTCGAATGAAAGGTATAATGCCGAGTTGAATACCGAGAGAAAAAGGGATGAAAATGTCGGGTCAAATGTCGACAATAAAGTCGAGATCGATGTCGAGTAGAATTGAGTAGAAAATGTCGAGGTCTCAAATCATGTAAATGTCGAGACCTTATAACCGAATAAAATGTCGAGAGCTAACAAAAATATCGAGATCTTTACGAACCATATTAAGGAAAATATTTAAACACTTTTCAAAAACATAGATAACCAATATTTCAGCTAACGTACTGATATAATAATTTTATGATTAAGGTCAAAAAATTTGGAATTTCGCCGAACCAGTAGCAGCTAGTCTACGGACTCCAAGTAAGTAGAAATTCAACTACGATACGTAACTTACCTGCGTCTGTTAATGTGAAATTTACGTGCTCGTGTATTTTACGTGAAACGCGCATGATAAGATAAGATTATTTTGTATGCATGATAAGCATGATCTGCATATTTACATGAGCATGGCACGAGCACTTGCACGCATAAGTAGTAAGTATGACACGAGGTAAGAGCGTGTGTAAGATCGCCTGGGTGCGATGTATACTCGCCGATATTGGCGTTTGTGTCGACTCAATGAAGAGTCACGGCTACCCCTATGCAGCCATGGCAAAAGAAGCCATAAGAGCCTGTATAAGAGGCTGGGGAAAATGCCCCGTATGCGGGAGATGCAACCTGGAGGATGCGGCCCGGGGCACGCACTGAGTAAGGGAAGATTCCTTCGGGTGACCTTCTAGTGCGTAAAGCACTAATCGGGAGGGAAGATTCCTTCGGGTGACCTCCGCGGTTAGTGGCCTCGGTGTTGGCTACCAGTGAGAAGCGTCCGCGTGGAGGCCACGCTGAGTAAGGGAAGATTCCTTCGGGTGACCTTCTAGTGTGAGAACCTCCACACATGAGATCTCTATGATATGGCGCATAGTGGGAAAGAAAGCCGAGGGCCCATATGAAGTAAGGGTATGAGAAAAATGAGTACGAGTCAGAAAAAGAACGAGAAAATGAGAAAGAGAGTATGAGCATTAGAAAACGACGACGTGGATTGTCGATCGTTAGGACACGTGCATTCATGCATAATTTCTGCTTACTGAGCCTCGGTGGCTCATTTTTATGTTACGTATTGTAGGTACCGACGATCACGGTACGTGATCAGTCTTTTATGCGAGGCCGATCTTTTGAAGCTTTCCGGCTGCTTTTGAGGTGGGAGTGTGTGTATGGATGACGACCTGTGAAGGCCGGGCGCACAGGAAGCTTTTGGCTGCACACGCACACACACGCACTCGTACATCGTGTGTATAGGAAGGAAATGAAATGTAGACGAATTATGAAACATTCTTTTGACATGTGTATAAAACTTCCGCACGTATATCTTTTAAAATGAAAAATTTATTCGCATTTTTACGTAGTTGCGCGATAGTAAAGCACTAAATAATTAATATTAAGACGGAATTACGAGGGCGGGACGACGGGTCCTGACATAGTGGTATCAGAGCTTCGGTCACAGGTCCTGCAGACTGTCCATACACACACACTCAAAAGCACGGAAGCGGCCTTGCTGTAAGTACGATGTTATGTGAATTGCTTGTATGGTTTAATTTATTGGCCTTAGGAATTGTCAAGGTAGGTTGAGAAATGGTAAGACTTAGAGGCGAAGGAAGTAGAGAATCTGATCAAGGAAGGGATACCAACAACCCTCCTGATAGTCGGGATGCTACCATCCTGCAATTGACCGAATTGGTCCGGCAACAGTCGGCCCAAATCCAGCAGCTGATCCAACAGCAAAATGCTGGTGGACAATCAGCCACCTACCTCCCCCACCCGAACGAATTGAGATGATCGGGGAGAGGTTCAGGAAGCTTAATCCTCCACTGTTTGAGGATGCTGTAGACCCACGTCCGCCGAGGACTGGCTGAGGACGCTGGAGAATATGTTCCAGCACAGCCGCACCCCTGAGGCGGAGAAGGTCATGTGCGCTGCCTACCTTTTGAGGGGGAGCGCTGGACATTGGTGGGAAACAGTCTCAGCCATCGAGAACCCGTTAACGATGAGCTGGGATCGGTTCAAGGAGATCTTTAGGGGAAAGTACTACACAGCCCCTGTCAGAGCTCAGAGGATGAATGAGTTTATCAACCTCCGCCAAGGGGCGATGACAGTGGCGGAGTACATCAGGAAGTTCGAGCAGCTTTCAAGGTTTCGCTGCTCATATGGTTAGCACGGACACGCTCAAGATCGAGCGGTTCATGGAAGGGCTGAAGCCCGAGTTATATCGGGATGTAAGTATGGCGGGAGTGCAAGGGGCCACGTATGCACAAGTGGCTGAGAGAGCGCTCGTGGCGGAGCAGGCCGAGTCTAGAATTGCTCGCGCCAAGAAGCTAAGCGCAAGTTTGTACAAGGGCCACAAGGGAGCGGAAGCAACCCAAAGAGGCAGTTCGTGGCCAAGGGTGGAAAACCAAATTTCCCGAATCGACCTAGACCACCCCCACAGTTCAACCCAAACCAGGGTAGACCCCAGTTGGACCTACCCGTATGCCCAAAGTGTGCACGGAGGCACACGGGAGTCTGCCACTCCCAGAATGCCGTTTGCTTCAAATGTGGCAAGACGGGTCACTATGTGAGGGCATGTCCGAAGGTGGATCCGGAAGTCAAGATGGGAACCAGGCAGCACCACCAAGAGTACCGGCACGGGTGTACACTATAACCTCTGAGGAAGCGGAGAATAACCCGGCCGTAGTGACAGGTACCCTCCTCGTCTACGAAACCCCCACTTGCATCCTAGTCGACTCAGGAGCAACACACTCCTTCGCGTCTACTAAGTATGTCATGAGAGTAGGAGTCACGCCTCACCGAGCTGAGTGCGAATTTAGGGTAACAGTTCCGAACGGGAATCCCACCCAAACCAATCAGGTTTTACGGGATTGTCCAATAGTAATCGGGGACAAGGAACTGCCCATTGACCTCATAATTATTCCCATGAATGACTATGAGGTGATCCTTGGAATGGATTGGCTATCGAAGTACGGAGCCGTCATAGACTGCCACCGCAAGATAGTAACGCTCAATACGGGCGGGGATGATCCCCTTAAGTTCGTAGGAACCAGCAAGGGGACCATGATCTCAAAGATATCAGCGTTAAAAGCCCAACGACTGATCAGATCAGGGTGCGAAGCCTACCTAGTATTCGCCATCAAGTCAGAAGGGAATGTCTCCCCGAAATTCGAGGAAGTGCCGGTAGTTAAGGACTTCCCTGATGTATTTCCGAGGAGTTACGGGACTACCACCCGAACGGGAAATAGAGTTCGCTATAGATCTGGTACCTGGAGCGGCACCAGTATCTAAGGCACCATATCGGCTAGCACCGACGGAGATGAAGGAGTTAAAGAATCAACTCGACGAACTCCTGCAGAAAGAGTTCATACAGCCGAGTTTCTCTCCCTGGGGAGCGCCGGTGCTATTCGTGAAAAAGAAGGATGGGTCTATGCGATTATGCATAGACTATAGGGAGTTGAATAAGTTAACGATTAAGAACAAGTACCCACTCCCTAGGATAGACGATCTGTTCGACCAATTGCAAGGTGCAACGGTTTTCTCTAAGATCGACTTGAGATCGGGCTATCATCAATTAAGGATTCGGAAGGAAGATGTCCCGAAGACGGCCTTTAGCACCCGTTATGGCCATTACGAATTTCTGGTGATGCCATTTGGGTTGACTAATGCGCCCGCAGCCTTCATGGACTTAATGAACAGGGTGTTCAAACCCTATCTAGATAGGTTTGTCATCGTCTTCATAGATGACATTCTAATTTACTCAAGGACGAAGGAAGAACATGAAGAACACCTGAAAATAGTCCTGAGCATATTACGGGATAAGCAACTTTATGCCAAGTTCAAGAAGTGCGAATTTTGGCTTGACCAAGTCGCATTCTTGGGGCATATAGTATCAGGAGCAGGAATTTCCGTAGACCCGAACAAGATAGAAGCCATCAGCAACTGGCCCAGACCGACCAATGTAACGGAAGTACGAAGTTTCCTCGGTCTGGCGGGTTATTACAGGAAATTCATCAAGGACTTCTCAAAGATAGCGTCTACGCTGACGAAGTTGACCGGAAGAATACGCCATTTCAGTGGACCACGGAATGCGAACGGAGTTTCCAGGAGCTGAAGGAAAGGCTTACGACGGCCCCAGTTCTCACAATACCATCGGGAACTGGAGGGTTTACGGTGTATAGTGATGCGTCGAAGAATGGGTTAGGGTGTGTGCTAATGCAGAACGGGAATGTAGTAGCATACGCCTCTCGTCAACTAAAGAGTACGAGAAAAACTACCCGACGCACGACTTAGAACTGGCAGCAGTGGTCTTTGCTCTCAAGATATGGAGGCATTACCTCTACGGAGAGCGATGTGAGATATACACCGACCACAGAGCCTCAAGTACTTCTTTACGCAAAAGGAGTTGAATATGAGGCAAAGAAGGTGGTTAGAGTTAGTTAAGGATTATGACTGCGTAATCAACTACCACCCAGGCAAGGCGAACATAGTAGCCGATGCCTTAAGCAGAAAAGCAGTCAGTGCAGAACTGCAACTGCTGGAAGTCGAAGTCGTAAGCTAGGCGAAGTTGAGGCGCAGCTAGCAGCCTTAACCTTGCAACCAACGTTGCTGGAGCAAATTAAGACAGCGCTAGGAACAGACGAACTGTACGCGAAAGCTAAGGAAGCACAGCCGGAACAAACAACCGGAGACCTCATGATAAGGGAAGACGGGCGACTGTATTTCAAGGATCGGTTGTACGTACCAGACAACGCTGAGCTAAGAAGGACGATAATGACGGAAGCCCATGCTACTGCATACTCAGTACATCCAGGAGCAACGAAGATGTACAGGGGTTTAAAGGAGAACTACTGGTGGCCAGGCATGAAAAAGGACATCGCGACTTTCGTGAGTCAGTGCCTGACGTGCCAGCAGATAAAGGCCGAGCATCAAAGGCCGGCTGGAACCCTACAACCGTTACCCATTCCGGAATGGAAATGGGATAACATTACCATGGATTTTGTGGTAGGACTGCCGAAGAACACGAAGGGCACGACGCAATTTGGGTGATTGTCGACAGACTCACCAAGTCTGCCCATTTCCTGCCGATTAGCACGACATTTTCCATGGAACGGTACGCGGAGCTCTATATCCAAGAAATAGTGCGACTGCACGGCGTTCCATCCTCAATAGTCTCGGATCGCGACTCCAGATTTCTTTCGAAATTTTGGACGAGCTTGCAAAAGGCGATGGGAACGAAGCTATCTTTTAGTACCGCCTACCATCCACAGACGGACGGTCAATCCGAGCGAACCATCCAGACCTGGAGGACATGCTCCGAGCGTGTGTACTCGATTTCAAAGGAAATTGGAGTAAGTACCTCCCACTGATCGAGTTCTCCTACAATAATAGCTACCACGTCACCATTGGGATGGCACCGTACGAAGCGCTATACGGGCGTAGGTGCAGATCCCCAGTACATTGGGACGAGGTTGGCGAACGGGCAGTGTTTAGGCCCTGACATAGTACGAGAAATGACGGAAGCCATTACCACCATACGAGAAAGAATGCGAACGGCACAGAGTCGACAGAAAAGCTACGCAGACGAAAACGTCGACCACTGGAATTTGAAGAAGGCGATATGGTGTTTGTTAAAGTATCGCCGATGAAAGGCGTGAAAAGATTTGGGAAGAAGGAAAGCTAAGTCCGAGGTATATAGGACCATTTAGAATACTGAAGAGGGTAGGCGAAGTAGCATACCAGCTGGAGCTACCTGCGTCATTATCACAAGTGCATGACGTGTTTCACGTCTCGACACTGCGGAAATACATAGCTGACCCGAACCACGTTCTAGGGAACGAATCTCTACATCAACAATTGAAGCCGGATCTAAGTTACGAAGAAATTCCGGTGGAAATATTGATGTACGAGACTAAAAGACTAAGGAATAAAGACATCCCTTTAGTGAAAGTGTTGTGGCGGAACCAGTCCACGGAAGAAGCCACATGGGAACGGGAGGACGAAATGCGAATTCGTTATCCCGAATTGTTTCACACGGGCTGATTCGGGGGCGAAATCCTCCTTAAGGGGGGGAGGATGTAGGAACCGGTCCCTAAATATTAGGACGGCCAATAAATTACGTCTATGACTTATGTGCTGTTGTGTTAATTACGTATGGGCTACATGCTTTTGTGATGTTATGATTTTATGCACGCAAAATGTTACGAGAATTTTGTGCAATTACGTGTCGATGAATACGTACTATGACGATCCCTAAATTATGTAAGGGATTTTAGGCACTAATGAGGAAGGAGAAGATTTAATGACAATTATATGGGAATTGGGCTAGGGAGAAACTTTGGACCATGAAGTTAATAAACTAGGAATTTCCAAATGGGCTAAAAATGGAACTAGGCCCAATCCATAAAAGAAATATCAACTTTGGGACAAAGCTTCCTCAAAACAAGGAGATCCCACGCCACCCTTGTCTCCTCCAAGATAACCATGAATAAAATAACCAAATCCAACAACTCAAAAACTCGACAAATCCAAAAGAAAACCACGAAGCAAAGACGAAAGGAAAGAAAGGAGAAGGAGAAGAGCCGAGCCAAGTTTGGACCAAGAAGCTCGAGAATTCGAAGTTAGTAAGTGGAATACCCTCCCTAGCTTTTAATTTCGTACTATAGGAGTAGATGAAGAGTATTAATGGCGATTAATGCAAATGGTATGAGAAAGCCACGGAAACCCTAAATACCGATTCTAGGCTCGAACTAAGGTTTAGGTAGGTGCAAATGTGAGTTAAGTAGCTAGTATGTGCTTTAGAACCTTGAATGCTAGAAAGAACGAGCTACGAAGCGAGTTAGGAGAGAAGAACGATGAAAAATCGAAGAAGATGATGATAAATGTCGAATAGATGTCGACATAACATACCGACATTTTATAAATGTCGAGAGTCATGTTAGGTCTTGTCGACATTTTCCCCAAAATGCCGAAGTGTTAGAGTACATGTCGAACTGTTAGGAAAATGTCGAAACATATGATAAATGTCGAGGTTCACGTAAAATGCATGCCGACATTTTCTATCCAAATGTCGAATATAATGTCGAAACATAATGTCGAATATTATATGAAGTGTCGACATAACATACATATCGACATTTTATAAAATGTCGAGACCCGCGCGAGTTCATGTCGACGTTTCTAACCATAAATGTCGAGTCATGTTGAGCTATATCGACATTTACCCCAAAATGTCGAATTGAAATACTAGATAAAATGTCGATATCTCATGTTCCAATTAACAAATAAAATGTCGAATGAAACTGAACATAAATGTCGAGACCTCATAACTGGATAATGTCGAATGAAAGGTATAATGCCGAGTTGAATACCGAGAGAAAAAGGATGAAAAATGTCGGGTTCAAATGTCGACATAAAGTCGAGATCGATGTCGAGTAGAATTGAGTAGAAAATGTCGAGGTCTCAAATCATGTAAATGTCGAGACCTTATAACCGAATAAAATGTCGAGAGCTAACAAAAATATCGAGATCTTTACGAACCATATTAAGGAAAATATTAAACACTTTCAAAAACATAGATAACCAATATTTCAGCTAACGTACTGATATAATAATTTTATGATTAAGGTCAAAAATTTGGAATTTCGCCGAAACCCTAAGTAGCAGCTAGTCTACGGACTCCAAGTAAGTAGAAATTCAACTACGATACGTAACTTACCTGCGTCTGTTAATGGAAACTTACGTGCTCGTGTATTTACGTGAAACGCGCATGATAAGATAAGATTATTTTGTATGCATGATAAGCATGATCTGC